>CM059280.1:29165885-29243385 GCA_030347295.1 Setipinna tenuifilis
TGGTCCTGATTGTCCTCGATGCTGGGGTGCTCCAGAATGTTGGAGGAAGATGGATCATCTCCCTCAGACTGCTCCACTTCATCGTCCTTCACTACAGGGTCCCTCTCACACTCGCACAGACTACACACACACACACATCCTTATGCATGACATCATAAACCATCACTTTACTGGGAATGATATAGTGGGATTGTGTGTACAAACTCACCTTTGTGGTGTCTGGCAGGTCTTCAGCTCAAGAAAGTGCTGCTCCACAGCAGCCCGGATTGTCCTTTGTATGATGCTAAACACACACACACACACACTGAGCTCAATGTGTTGGATTCAACTTAGTAAATAATACCCCTTTCCCTTCAACATTGGCTTTGAGGAACCCCCCCTTCAACACACACAAAACATTTCCTTAACGTTCCTATTCAAATTAAACTTCTGCTTTCTGTAGCTTTCAGAAACCCCGTAATACACACACTCTTCTGGAATTCCCATCACCCACACACAGTCACAGTGTGTGTGTTTGAAAAAGAGAGTGAGACAAAATCATAGAGATAGAAAGAGCAAAAGAAAGAGCAAGACTGAAGGGAGAGAGAGATTAAGAGAGAGGGAGACACTGCAAAATTTAGAGTGAGACAAGACACAGAGAGAGAGACAGAGAAGGGAAGACATATGTGCATATGTGTGTGTGAGTGTGCGTGTGTGTGTGTGTGTGAGAGAGAGAGAGAGAGGAGAGAACATGAACTCTGATGACTCCAAAGTTGTCACTAGCCCAGGAATTTCACTTTCACTTTTTGGAGAGCCTGAGTGCATGTTCGTGTGTGTGTGTGTGTGTGTTATTTTAGGTTTGCTGGCGAAGGGACAGAATGTTTTTTTTCTCCCCCCACCAGGCCCATGTAAGGAAGTAAATATGCAGCCTCAGTGTGTGTGTGTGTGTGTGTGTGTGTGTGTGTAGACAGAGGAAATACTTACTCTGCTGATCCAGGCAGTATACTGATGGAGGAGATATGGGAACTGCAAGAAAGGCAGAGAGAAAGAGAAATTAATAAACATGGAACTAGCCAATAGTGTTTGTGTGTGTGTATGTATGTGTTTGTATTACTTGCACAAAAGTTTAAAGAAATCTGTCCAGGTTCCTGCTAACCCAGTTTTGATATTTTATTCTGTGCTACAACATTCCACAGCTCAGATAAGATGTGACTCATACTTTCTCATCCTAGCCTTGCATGTCTCTCATCTAGCCTTGCGTGTGTGCGTGTGTGTGTATATACAGTTGTGGTCAAAAGTTTACATACACTTTTGTGGTCAAAAGTTTACATACACTTTTTACAAGAACATAATGGCATGGCCCTCTTGAGTTTCCAGTTATTTCTACAACTCTTATTTTTCTCTGACAGAGTGATTGGAACAGATACTTTCTTGTCACAAAAAAACACGGGTTAACAGAAAAAGTGACCAAATCTGATGGGTCAAAAATATACATACAGCAACATGAATTAACAATTTTGGTGACTTAGAAAGTTATGTCAATGAAATGAGATCTATATCATGGCCTCTTAACTTCTTGTGAGTGATTATGAGTGACTACAACTGGTGACTTCATTGAGAACATGTGGACAATGCTAAAGAAACAAGTCCATGTCAGAAACCCAACAAATTTAACTTAACTGCACCAATTCTGTGAAGAGGAATGGTGACTTCTCTTAAATAGGGCTCACTGGATACAAACACCCACAAACACTACAATGGGAAAGTCAAAGGAGCTCAGCACGGATCTGAAAAAGAGAGTCATAGACTTGAACGAGTCAGGAAAGTCACTTGGAGCCATTTCAAAGCAGCTGCAGGTCCCAAGAGCAATAGTGCAAACAATTGTTTGCAAGTATAAAATGCATGGCACTGTTTTATCACTGCCACGATCAAGAAGAAAATGCAAGCTATCACCTGCTGCTGAGAGAAATTGGTCAGGAGGGTGAAGTCAACCAGAAACCACCAAAAAGCAGATCTGCAAAGAATTACAAGCTGCTGGGACACAGGTGTCAGTGTCCACAGTCAAGCGTGTTTTGCATCCCCATGGTCTGAGAGCCTGCTGTGCAAGAAGGAAGCCCAAAAGCGGCTTAAGGCCCGACTGAAGTTTGCTGCTGATCACATGGACAAAGATAAGACCTTCTGGAGGAAAGTTCTGTGGTCAGACGAAACTAAAATGGAGCTGTTTGGCCACAATGCCCAGCAATATGTTTGGAGGAGAAAAGGTGAGGCCTTTAACCCCAAGAACACCATGCCTACCGTCAAGCACAGTGGTGGTAGTACCATGCTGTGGGGCTGTTTTGCTGCCAATGGAACTGGTGCTTTGAACAGAGTAAATGGGATAATGAAGAAGGAGGATTACCTTCAAATTCTTCAAGATAACCTAAAATAGCAGCCCGAAGGTTGGGTCTTGGGCGTCGTTGGGTGTTCCAACAGGACAATGACCCCAAACACATATTAAAAGTGGTAATGAAATGGCTAAATCGAGCTACAATTAAGGTTTTAGAATGGCCTTCCCAAAGTCCTGACTTAAAACCTATTGAGAACATGTGGACAATGCTAAAGAAACAAGTCCATGTCAGAAACCCAACAAATTTAACTTAACTGCACCAATTCTGTGAAGAGGAATGGTCAAAAATTCAACCAGAAGCTTGTGGATGGCTACCAAAAGCATCTACTTGAAGTAGAAATGTCCAAGGGACATGTAACCAAATATTAGCATTGCTGTATGTATATTTTTGACCCAGCAGATTTGGTCACTTAACCCATAATAAAGTCATAAAAGAACCAAACTTCAGGAATGTTTTTTGTGACAAGGAAGTATCTGTTCCAATCACTCTATCATAGAAAAAGCAGAGTTGTAGAAATAACTGGAAACTCAAGAGGGCCATGACATTATGTTCTTTACAAGTGTATGTAAACTTTTGACCACAACTGTATGTGTTTATTTCGCCATTTGTTTGCTTAATTTATTTTGGTATATTTATCTGCTGGGTGTGTTTAAGTAAATCTGTCATATAGCGATCTCCGTCACATGGGGTGCTGAGCCCCTGCTCACGTTGGCCTCTGCTGCGGTTACACAAGCCAACCCCCTCCGCCACACACACACACACACACACACACACACACACACACACACACACACCAGTGGGGTGTGTTGTAAGACAAGGTGACAGGCAATCTGCAGGGATGGCCAGCCTCCCCTGTAGGACTCGACACTGACTGGGCCTCATTACATCATCCTCTTCCCACACACACAATACACAGATCGCAAAGTTAGGGGCGCCTAACAGGATGTTTAGTGAGTGGTTTGTGTGTGTGTGTGTGTGTGGACAGTGTCTGGTGGCTTTATTTCAGCAGTCAGCTCATAAACAAGAAAAATAAGCATACCATGAATGGCTCATTACATAACCGACCTCTTTCCTTTCTCTCTCCCTCACACACACTTCTGTGTGTAAGCTTAAGTGGCCGATTAGACAGAGGCCCAGTGCTGGCGACAGGTGTTAGGGGGACTTAACATATCCCACTGAGAATGCGCCACCGCCGCAAACACACACACACCATGCATTTACAAATGTCATGGAGCTCATGCTGTGAAGCATTTACACACAAAATGCCACAGTGTCACGACGTTCCATTGTGTAAAATACATGGTGTGTGTAGGGTAGGCTCTTGTGTGTGTGTGTGCGTGAGTCTGTATGACTTGTGACATGATTTCTTAAAAAGGCCACTGTTCCAGTCCAGTCTGCTTAGTGCGCCTGCCTTGCTGTGTGGCAGTGGGGACGAGATGACTGCTGCACTCCCTCCTTCCTGGGAGAGAATGCTACTGCTGTACCTCTGCCTGCCTGGAAGAGGGGTCACTGTACCCCTGTCTGCCTGGAAGAGGGGTGCCTGTACCAATACCTGCCTGGAACATGGGTGCCTGTACCAGCCTTACTGGGAGAGGGGTGTCTGTACCTCTGCCTCCTTGGGAGATGGGTTACTGCCAGAGTGTCCATCTCCCAGCCCGGCAGACCCTCACCAGGCCAGCTCAACTCAAACTACCCCAAACTACCCCTGCATCTCAATGCTCAGTACTGGCTAGACCATGACACAACTGGGCAACAGGGATACCCCTGGCGACCTTCTTCTGTCAGTAGAGAAACAGACACCCTGTCCCCAAACATGCCTCATTCCATTTAAAGCATACAGAATGTCCCTGAGATACATATTAGTACACACACACACACACGCTCACACACACACACGCTCACACTCACACACACACGCGCTCACACACACACACACGTGTTCACACACACACACACGTGTTCACACACACACACGCGCTCACACAGACACACACACGCTCACACACACACACACACACACGCGCACACACACCACTTCCAAAGACAGGCTGACTGACCTGGAATTGGTCCCAAGTACAGATGCAGGACAGAGAGAAAATAGAACTGGAGCAGTGGCACCAGAACCAAGGCAACACAGGCAGGTTTATTTGTACAGTGCATTTCATACACACAGGCAGTTCAATCTGCTTTACAAGAATTAACAAGAAAAAACTTTAAAGGGAAATGTTTAAAAGGATAAAAGTAAGAAATAAAATACATGTTAAGAAAAAAAGAAAGATAAACAGTAATTTAAGGGAAATCATTAACAGAAAGTATCTGAGAACAGTTTGGTCTTTGAAACTGTAGCATTATTGATACTTGCAAGGCAGGGAAAATGAAACCAGTGGCAGGGAACCAGGCGTGGTAGAGGACTGAGAGAGCTAGAGAGCTAACTCTCTACCCACGCAGAACGCTGGAATAAAGAACCAGTGAGACATTCCAGTTCGGATTGCAGTTCACAGAGCGGAATGGAGGCCAACCATATGGGGGTCTCTGACCCCCAATCACAGCTCTGTACCTCAGATTCTCTCTGCTCCCACCAACCTGAACTCATATTCTAGCAGTGCCCATTGTACACGACTTCTGTCAATCATGTTCATGCTGTTGAAACACCAAAACCATCAAGGACAGAACAGTGGCCTATGTATCTGTAGTGAGCAATGAGAACAACACACAAATAGTGCTGTTAATCACAAAACATTGCACAGACACTTGCTATGGGAAGGTGGAATCAAACAAATTCTGCCCATACATAGAAAGTTAATAAGCTGCTAATTCACCAGCAGATAACAACAAACAACAAATTCAGCTTTGTAGTTGGGAAGCCAGTGTCCTAAACTACATGGGGAGAAACTATAGTCCCAGGCATGAAAACAGAAGCTGGAGGAGGGAGGGCATGATCTCCAACACCAAACATTAATACCCACCCCTGCTCTGCTCCTGTTACTGACCGCCTCAGACCGGCCTGACCCATTGCCACAGGAATCACCAACTGCTCCCTTGCTGGCAGACACACCAGCAAAGACTCCCACTCCCGACACACACACACACACACACACACACACACACACACACACACACACACACACACACACACACACACACACACACACACACACACACACACACGTGCACACGCGCTGAGGGTAAGGCCACTTCTAAGCCAATCAGATGGTAGCCTGAGGGTGAGGCGAGTCTGGGGACATGACTGTGCCCCCTCTTATGCCCCTTCCTGTATCTGGTGCATCCGCCACTGTGGCTCCTCCTATATCTGGCGTATCCGCCATTGTGCCTGATACAACGAATGGGCAAGTAGGGTGATAAAGTAGACTGGCAGATATAAATACAGACAGGTAGGTGGGCAGATAGGTAGGTGGACAGACAGGTAGGGAAACATAAAAGATACAGTGTTGCCCCGTCTGTCGCGGTAGTCCGTTGAGCGATATAGCCAGAGGTCTTAAAATACGCCCCCCCCCCCCCCAAAAAAAAACCATGCAGTTAATGTTATGCAGTTACTGTATATATATATAGTCAGACAGAGACAGTGACAGACAGGTAGGCAGACAGGTTGGAAAGACAGGCACACACACAGATGAGAAGGTTAAGCCAAAGCCCATCAACATAATGGCCAAGAGATCTCATAGCCAACACACACACCACACACACCCCGCAGGAGATCACAGCAGGGGATCACTGCCAAGCACTTCCTCCTGACTCAGCATTAATACACTGGGTTGGAGCATGAGAGATGAATCGCACACATGCAACCTTAATCTTAATTTCTCTGTCTAGCACACACACCCACACACACACACCCACCCACACACTGAATCTCCCCCCAAACACACAAACACATCAGGGGTAATAGGAGCAGCTAGAGGTGAATCAGCAGAGAGAGAGAGCGGGAAAGAGAGCGGGAGAGAGAGAGGGGAGAGACAGCGGGAGAGAGAGGGGGGAGAGAGAGCGGGAGAGAAAAAGGGAGGGAGAAAGGGAGAGAGAAAGGGAGAGAGAGAGAAAGACCACAGAATAGAAAATAAGCATAGCTGATTATATTTAACCCAGGACAGTACCCAAACACATTCACACTGGACAGACACACACACACACACACTTGGCACTCAAGACACACACATATTACAGAGCACGCACGCACACACACACACAACTCCCCAAATGTCACCCTGTCGCCCGTAGTTATGGTAACGCCACAGTTATGAAACCAAGTTTCACACTTGAACAACCCCCTATTGCATTGCCCAGAACTCTTTCTCCGTCTTTCTCTCTCTCTCACACACACACACACACACACACACACACACACAGACAGAGTGGCTCTTTACCTGTGGAGGAGGATGTCACAGGCCATGGTGGTGGCTGTGTTTGGCGTTGCGGCTGCGGATGCGTATGGGATGCTGCAGTATCTGTGCTGTGCCTGGCTGCGTAGCTCACTCGTTTAGGAGCCACCGTGACTGCTGCTGTTCCAGAGCCAGTGGATATGCCTCGTTGCGTGTGTGCAAGTGTGACTGTAGGTCTGTGTGTGTGTGTGTGTGTGTGTGTGTGTGTGTGTGTGTGTGTGTGTGTGTGTGTGTGTGCTCAGCCAAAAGTCTGGTTATCCGGACTGAGCGCTCTGTGGGGATAAAGTCTGTATGAGCAGGTCAAAGACCAGACCAGGACTTGCTGAGTGCATTCTGTGGAGTCCTCCCCAAAACGTTCTTCTGTGTGTATGTGTGCCTGTGTGTGTGTATATGAGTGAGTGTGAGTGTGTGTGTATGAGTGTGTGTGCTGCGAGGCTCTGCAGCAACTGCAGCAAGCTGCTGCGGTAAACAACATCCAGCCCTGCTTTAATACAGCCCTGCCTGGCATCAGCCAGCCCACCCAGCCCTGCACCAATCACGGCAGCCCAGGGGCAAGGACTGCAAACCTGCTGGCCAATCAGAACGCACTCTGACAGTCAAGGTGGAGGAGGAGATGCAAACTCCACACCTGTCAGAGTGGCTTTACATAACCTCTTAGGATCTCTCTCCCTCTCACACACACACAAATAAACCTGTAACTGGCATACAGGTGCCAATCACGATAATAGTCACAAAAAGGACAAAGCTGTTTATAACACTTAGAACTCTGTAACTAACACAGACACACACACAGACATCCAAAAACGATGCACACACATGCCACACTGGCTCCTGCATCCAAAAAGTCTTTGCCATTATGTACCAACATACTGACATATACAAACCCATAAATATATGCAGAAATGCCCATAGGATCGCACATTAGCAGACACACAAACACACACAAAGCTGAGTCAGGACTCTGTGCTTGGAATGTTGAGGTCTGTGTATGGTGGGTGTTTCTTTCTGGGAAGGCTTCACATTACATCCAGACACAGCAGAACACCCCCCCCCCCACACACACACACACACATACACACACACAGCTCCCAGCTCTCCAAATGGTGCACTTGTGTGTGTATTCATGTGCGTGTGGTGCATCTGCATGAGTATTTGTGTGTGTCATGTGTCCACCAGTACTTAGCAAAGAGAGGCATTTAGGAGCTTGCTCTTGCTCATTGTGACTGCCAGCTGAACAGGCCAATCTTATCGCTCCAGAACACTCAGATACACAGACACAGACAGACACATTACTGAAATAAGTGATAAGACAATGCTGGGCCGTTTGCTTAGAAAAAAAAAAAAACACACTACGTGGAATTGTGACCTGTTCAATTCCATGTCCGTGTAAGAAGGGGGTTTTACTCTGTATGTGTGTGTGTGTGTGTGTGTCTGCACGCGTGTGTGTAATTTTGTAGGAGCAGGTGGTTCACAGGGTGAAGACAGGGGCTCTTGTGATGACCCAGCCGAGCAGGGTGTCAGGTGATTCCACCCCCACAACCCCCCGCCACCCACACACACAGACACAGATGGGGTATGGACACATGAAGGTGTTGACATAGTTGCAGGGACAGGGTTGGTTATGGATCCTGTTGCTGTGTGAGTACCATTGCATATGCAGATTTCTGACGTAGCTACCAGGAATGCTGAGCTCTGAACACACACACACACACACACACACACACACACACACACACACACACACACACACACACACACACACACACACACACACACACACACACACACACACACACACACACACACACACACACACACAAAAGGCAGCAGGGTTCATTACTGTGATTGCTGGATTGCTGAGTAATGTTTCTGGAGAAGACGACCTCACACTATAACTTTACTGTGAATCTTATACTGTGTGTGTGTGTGTGTGTGTTTGCGTGTACTAATATGTATCTCAGGGACATTCTGTGTGCTTTAAATGGGATGAGGCATGTTTAGGGACAGGGTGTCTGTTTCTCTCCTGACAGAAGAAGGTCTATCCATGTCTGCTCTGGAATTACATAACAGATAAGACTAGTCAGACACTTAGCCATGTGTGCACTCATCTGCCGTTTTAGAACATTTCTTCCCCTGATGTAACCATCTGACCAACTTGATGGTTAGTTTTGTGCATGCTGATAGTATTGAAAACAATAAGGGACATAGAACAGGTCAAAGCTTCAAAATACGAATAATATTTTGTATAATGAATAACATTCGGTGTAAACAGGGGTGTACTGTATGTGCGTGCGTTTTACTTCCAGGAGCAATTAATTTCATGTCGTTTTAAAAAATTACATAATCTTGTTCAAATTCATTTATCTCATGTCATTTTTTAAATAACAAGTCATAATTGTGTGAAAAAAATTATACTAGCTGATCTTTATCGTGTTAAATGTGCAAAATGTCATATGGTATAACGGGACTCGATTCATGTCAAGGAAGAGCAATGTTGTTAAATTTATTTAAAATATTTTTAAATCTTCAAATTTGTGTGTGTGTCACAATTGGTCACCTGCTGACCAATTAGAGGTTAGTATCTAATAGCATGGACAACGATATATGCAGAAGAGCCACCCTGTTAGCTCGAGCTAAGAGCAAACATCTGCTAACATACATTAGTTAGGTGTCAATGCATCAGCAGCACAGCTTAGCTTCATGCCCTCCCCGAGCTGCCCTTCACACCCCCTCCCCACACACACACGCACACAAACACGGGAAGTTTATTTCTGAGGCCAAGAAATACTTTCCATGACGGGTGAAGAGGATAGGGGCTAGGGCTTATATTTATCTTTGATATGTGTGTGTGTATGTGGGTCATATATTTAGCTTTGATGTGGGCTGGGGTCTGTGTCATTCTGCTGGGTCACCATGGAAATGAGCCGAGGGACAGCACCAGACCCACCCCCACAACCCCTCCCCCCTCCACAACCCCTCCCAGGTCAGTCTGGAATCCTGTTTCTCCACCATCCCAGTCTAGCATTAATATCCCATTTATAACATGATTAATACCCCCCCCCCATCCTTCCCTCACATAGTGGGAGTGCGTGTTACAGAGAGCAGCATCAGGTACCTGTGCTGGCCAGGAGCCTTTCCTCACTAGCCTGGGCCCGCTCATACTGCCTGTGACGCCACATTGAATTTCACGTTTCAAGTCAGTCTGGCCAAACCTGCCTATTCTCGGCTGTTACTTTCCCGAAAAAACAAACGCTACGCTTTTGTCATCGAAATCAGTGGTCTCATTGGTTGTAGCTCTGTTCAGTAGTACACAGAGCCAGGCTATTTTCTCACAGTGTGTGTGTGTGTATGTCTGTGTGGTTGTGTTTTGACAGCAGCATCAGATACCCGTCATGCAGGGACAGTGTGTGCAGCCCGTGCCATTCTTACACCGGCACATGTGACAGGATCATTGCTGTGTGTGTGTAGGTATCCAAAAACGAATCTGGATTAATTTATGCACACACATCCACACACACACAGACACTCACACACATCCACACACACACACACTAGTGTCCTCCTGTGATATTTATATATATAGCCCAGCAGAAATAAACAAGGCCGCCTCATGCAGTCACCTGCACCCAAATCACTTCCATGCCATCTGCTAATACCATTTAATATTGGGTGTATCAGCGCGAATGTGAACATACGCGTTCAGCTGAGGGTGTGTGTGTGTGTGTGTGTGAGACAGTGGTTCAAATACCTTGGGTATCAGAGTCCACATCCGCATCCATCAATCTCTCATCACACTAGTTTAAATGGCTTGATATGAAATGATACAGGACAGGGTTATTTAAACCCTAAATCCTTTACACCACTGCCACCCCCCCCCCCTCCCCAACAGACACACCCACACCATATCAGAACTAAGTCTGCTTGTTTGTGTGAGCAGAAAATATCAGGATTATAATAACTAGACTGCATTCCCGCAGAAAATGCAAAAAGTGTGCTTGCATTTTAGCATAGTTAGCATTGCTAACAATGTTACCATAACTGCTAAATAGCTAATATAGCTACACAACACTGTAAGCAGTTAATTACTTCACATTTTAACATAGTTAGCAAAGAACTTCTTCTCCCACAAAGCACATCACGCTCCCTCCGCTCCACTCACTCAAACTATCTCCAGATCCCCAGAACCAGGCTGAGGACTATGGGAGACAGGGCCTTCTGCACTGCTGCACCTAGGCTGTGGAATGCCCTTCCTGACTCCCTGAGGGCACCACAGTCCACTGACTGTTTTAAAAGACATTTGAAAACATTTCTTTTTAACCAAACCTTTGGTCCCATTTTGTAATTGTCTCTCTTTTTAGTAGTTTCTCTTTTTTTTACTCTTTTTAGACTTCTCTTAATAATACATTGATTGTTTGTTTGTTTGTTTTTATTTTAGTCTCCTTTTAATCCTGTAGCCCTTTGAGATCTTTGGATATAAAGGGCAATATAAATAAAATGCATTATTATTATTATTATTATTATTTATTTAGCATTGTTAGCATAACTGCTAATAAATACTTGCTGAGTTAACTAAGTAACACTGTTAACCCAGTTAATTACTTTGCAATTTAGCATAGTTAGCATTGCTAGCATAATGGTTAAATAGCTTCAGATAATATAGCTACACAACACTGTTAACCCAGTTAACCCATTTTAGCATAGTTTGCATTGCTAGCATTGTTAGCATAATGGCTAACAAACGTTTGCTAAGTTAGCAGAGTAGCACTGACTACATAGATAACTACTAGAGATCACTACTATACATAGATTTCACGCCTACGTCACCATGATTGCAACTGCGCAAGTCCGAGGCAGAAAGAAGCCGGTTGCTGGTCGA
The DNA here is from genome assembly GCA_030347295.1 of Setipinna tenuifilis. Lineage (NCBI taxonomy): Eukaryota > Metazoa > Chordata > Actinopteri > Clupeiformes > Engraulidae > Setipinna > Setipinna tenuifilis. The sequence continues at coordinate 29,177,522 of CM059280.1, forward strand.
ATAAACCAGAGAAAATGACGAGAATAATCAATAACAAAAAACGAGTGGAGTTTAGAGTGAGGGCAGAGGTCACTTTGGCTGCTAGAGTGGAGCAGTGTACTGTGACATCATCAGCCTGAACATTACGCCATTCATTTTCAATGGGCCAAAAAGTTGCAAAAAAAAACCCGACAATAACGGACGAACGACAAGAGGTACGGTATATGGAATTGTAGGCGGTCATGTCCAAACGGGGCCAGTCGTTTTAGAGTTGGAACAGTGTCTCTATCTCAAAAGCCTGAGGACTAGTAATGTCTGCAAAATCTGGGTCAGGAGAATAATAAACGGTGGGAGAACAATAAGTGGTTGTGTATTTCTGTAATACAAGACCAATAAGGAATCAGTCAATAGGCAAGACATGCATGTGTGAATCTACACCCTACCCTTCTCTCTCTCTCTCTCTCGCTCTCGCTCTCACACACACACACACACACACACACACCACACACACCACACACGAGCAAAGCATGCTGGGGAACTAGAGTGTGTGGAAATGTGTGTATTAACTGTGTGTGTGTGTTTGGACCCATCAGTATGTTATGGCTGAGTGTTTCGGATAGCTTGTGTATTGGAGGGCACAAGTCCTTGTTTATCAACCTCTCATCACACAAACAAGTTAAAATGGCTTTGCACAAGACAAGGTTATTTACAAAACTTTATACACACAGCTTACATTCTCTGTGCAAGACAATGGATTCACATGTGTGTGTGTCTGTGTGTAAGTGTGTGTGTGTGAGAGAGATGTTTATGTTTATGAGTCCCCATCTCTCACATGCTTAGCATGAGGAAGGTCATGCTATTAATGACCTATGTTTAGCTGGTGCCAAAGCTCCCTGTGACTGTGACTGTGTGTGTGTGTGTGTGTGTGTGTGTGTGTGTGTGTGTGTGTGTAGATGTGTTTGTGCCAAGAGACAAAACAAGAAGGTAGGGGGTTAAAAGTGGAGAACAGATAAAGGGATAGCCAGGGGAAGAGAATGTGCTGGCTCTTGGCCTTGCTGGGCCTGTCTGCCCCCCTTCCTGTCTGACCTGGATGAATGAGAATCTTCAGACATCTCTCCCTCCTCCACTCCTCCAACCCTTTCTTCCTTCCCTTCATCCCTCTCCCTCCATCTCTCTCCCTCCTCCAACCTTGCCCTCCTCCCCACCTCCACATCTCTCCCTCTTCCTTCTCTCCATCTCTCTCCCTCCTCCACCCCTCCATCCCTCTACCTCCTCTATCCCTCTCCCCCCTCCTCCTCTCCATACCTCCATCTCTCTGTCCCCCACCCCTCTATCTCTCCCTTTTCCACTCCTCTATCTATCCCTCCTCAACCCCTCCATCTCTCGCCTTCCACCACCTCTCCATACCTCGCCCTTCTCCAACCCTCTATATCTTTCCCTTCACTGGTCAGGCTGCTCAGCACCTGTGCTCAGGTGTTGGTAATGTGGAGGGGGTCTCTTGGGGACAACAGAGGAGATATAAAAGTATGAGAGTGTGTGTGTGTGTGTGTGTGTGTGTGTGGTTACGTGTGTGTGTGAGCATGCGTGCTTATGCTGTGTGTGTGTGTATATATGTGTGTGTGCGTGTGGATGTGCGTGTGGATGTGGATGTGCATGCTGAAGTGCATGTGTGTGTGCTGACCTGGAGTGGCCGCTGTCTGTTTCTGGGGGGCTGCTGGAGGGGAGTGAGGAGGGGGCATCCTCTCCGTCTTGAGGGAGATCCTCACACACATCCACACGATCGTCCTCCAGGAGCTCTGTTATCTACACACACAAATATATGTTAGCCAATCGATCCCCACACACACAGAGTAGAATAGATAAGGCATGCATTGCAGAGGAAAATATTCAGAGGCACCACAAACACTTACAGAAAGGGGGGCGGGGGGAAGAAAGAGAGAGAGAGAGAGAGAGAGAGGAAGGGAAAGGGTAGAAGAACTGTGTGTGTGTGTCCATAGAGATATAGAGAAAGAGGGGATTGAAAATAATCTGTGTGAACTGCATTCCTGAATGTAATGATGTCCCAGTGCACCTAACACATGAACCTATTGACTAGCATGCCTTAGCCTAGCACACATTACGCAACACCACTCCCAAAGGCACACACACACGCACACGCTATAGCACTGAAGCAGAATAAAACAAATATCTAACTTCCCTGTTAGTGCTGGCACTGCATAACCCTGACCACACATTGTGTTACACACGATATTTATAGTTGAGGTCAAAGCTGTGCTTTATAAAAGGGGGTTAGAAGACTCCTCCATCCAGAGGCACACATTCGAACAACCTGCTCCAGGACACAAACAAAACTACTGATGTAACACACACACACACACATGTATGGCTGGTGTGTGTGTGTGTGTGTGTGTGTGTGTGTGTGTGTGTGTGTGTGTGTGAAGAATGTGATGTGATAACATCTTGAGAAAAAAAGAGAGAGATGGAGAGAATTAGTGTGTCTGTGTGTGTGTGTGTATGTGTGTGTGTGTGTGAGTATTGTTAAGAATGTGATGTGATAAAATCTCCAGAGAGAACAGCTAAAAATAAAGTGGCGGCATGACAGCCATGCCACTGATCTCCAGGTCAGAGACCTCACAGACAGAAAAACAAGAGTGGTGGGGGGGGGGGGGGAGAGACCAAGACAGAGGGAGGAGAAAGCAGGGAGAGAGAGAGATAGAGGGAGCAGGGAGAGAGAGAGATAGAGGGAGCAGGGAGAGAGAGAGATAGAGGGAGAAATGAGAGAAAGAGAGAGGGACAGAAGGAAGAGAAACAGGGGGGGTTCGAGACAGAAGGAGGAGGGGGAGTAGATGCAGTGAGAGAGAGGGACGAGGGGGACAGAGAGAGAGGGACGAGGGAGCGAGAGAGGGGTAGGGAGATAGGGAGGGGGCGAAAAAGAGAGAGAGAGAGTGGAATGAGGCTGAGAGGTGAGAGAGAGGTACAGGGGGGTGAGACAGCGCAAGAGAGAGATGGAGCAAGAGAGAGCAAGTGAGAAAGAGAGAAAGAAAGAAAGAAAGAGAGAGAGAGAGAGAGAGAGAGAGAGAGAGAGAGAGAGAGAGAGAGAGAGAGAGAGAGCGAAAGAGAGGAAGTGGAGAATGCAAAGGCGACTGCCTGAAAAGATGAAGGAATCTGAAAACTGATCTGTTTAGAATGTTGACACCTTCCTAAATGTTCCCTTCACATATGGTTTAGTAAACACACAGACACACACACACACATACACTGTTGGCTTAATGTTTAAGTCACTACATTCTACTGCAGTGTTACAGCCACATTGCCATGGCAATCAGACCCTCTTGCCATGTGCCTTCATCATCATTTTATAGATAGAACTCATAGGGTGTGTGTGTGTGCGCGTGTGTAGGGAGTTGTTTTCTTGTTGTTTGTGTGTCCATCAGACCTCTCCTCAGGCTGACGTGGGGAGGGGGTGTAAGAGATTAAGGGTTTAAATAGCCCTGTCCTCAGAAGATATCTGAGATCAGAAGATATAGCATTACTAGATCTTAGTCCATATGAACACACAGACAGATAGACAGACATACACACACACATACACACAAACACACACCTAATCACTGCCTGGGTACATCAGATTACTGCTGGCATCACTAGATTTCAGTCAATACGAACACACACACACACACACACACACACACACACACACACACACACAAACTTTAATTAATGACTAAGCTTTTTGAATTATCGCTGACATCACTGGGTTTCAGAACACACACACACCTGACCGTTTGCTGGGTTAACAAGAGAAGCCACTTTCCTTCCGCTTTTCAAATTAGCTTTGTTCTACAAACAAACACAAGCATGCACACACAGACATACAAATGTGCACAACCACACACAGACAGACAGACAGACAAGAGTGTGTTGTGCTGTGGCAGGGTTTGGCATGAGTGTTTGTGATGAATGAGTGAGCGCAGAGGAGTCTGGAGTAAAGGGCACTGCCCACACCCACAGCACTCTGGCGCCCAGCTAGAGGGCACAGGGTGCACGCACACACGCACGCACGCACTGTAAGTGCAATAGGCGTTTTGCAACCACAGACAGCTGGAGGGCCACTGGGGAAAACACAAACACACACACGCACACACACACACATGCACGCACGCACAACACATACACACACCCACACAGTGCCATAGGTGCCCTCAGCATCTCCATCTGCTGGCTTGATTAGCCTTCCATCTGCTGCAGCACAGGGTGACACGCACCCTCACATAAGAGAGAGAGAACAGCACCACAGACACAAAAAGAGCAAAAAAAAGGAGAAAGAGAGGAAAATAGTGAGAAAGTGAGAGAGGGTGGGACATAGACAGAGGGGGGGGGGGGGTACCAGACAGAGCAGAAGATAAGGAAAGAGATGAAGAAGGGCTGGAAAGAAAGAGGGAGACAGAGAGAAAGAGAGAGAAGGGGGAGGGAGAGGAAGAGAGAGGGGGGGGGAGTGGGAAGGAGGGGGAGAGAGAGACAGAGAGAGAGAGACAAAGAGAAAGAGAGAGACAGAGAGAGAGACAGAGAGAGAGTGAGAGAGCGACAGAGCATCAAAGACCAGCAGGCAGAGGGAGTAGCGGCTTTGAATTTCCAGCTGTTGCATCATACGGAGTGAATCTCTGGAGACCAAGATGAAAAACACAGAAGACCAGACAGAAAGAAATTTAGATCAAGAAAGGAGTGAAGAGAGTGGTGTGTTTTTAGTGTATGAGTTAAAAAAATAATAAACCACTCTTGGCTGGCTTTATGTTTTTGTTTAAAGCAACACTAAGTAATTTTTTCAACCTTAAAATAATTTTTCCAAACCTGTTTTAGTGGTTCATCAACTCATAACAGGGTGAATGGCATTTTTAAATTGGCTTTGCATCCCTCCATGGGCTATAACTGCACTACGGAAGTTGGGGACCGAAGAGAAAAAGTGCTTTAGTGTTGCTTTAGGGTGCTTCCACACTTAGAGTATTTGGTGTGCAGCAAACGTTCCATTCATTGGTGTGAATGCAATCTCGGTACTTTGCTGCGCATGGTCTTGGTGGTCTACTTTGCTTTCACATATGCATAGTTCTAAACGAAACAAACAGTACCCACGTCTGTCTGCTACATTTTTCTGACTAGTGCGGACCAAAGCAATCAAACTATACGTCTGAAAGCTTCCTTAATGGCCTTGGAGGAGACAACTGTGTCAGGTTCCTCTGGGTTCAAAAACAGTCAATGCTAGCTGAGTCCAACTAGCATCTGGGACGGAGAACCCATTACCCTATCCTATTCCTCCCAGCCAGAAAATGTCCATCTAGGCATGGTGTTGCTGAATAAATATCGCAGGGAAACGCCTAGAAGACAACTCTTCTTGCACGTTGCATAACATGTTCACCCCTCCAGACCTTGCCATTTATGTAAGATGTTGATATACAAGTGTACACACACACACACACACACACATATATGTTTTATGTCTGTGACCCAGTTACCATATGGACACCCCCCTCCCCAAAACTCACACACCCAAACATGCACACCCTTTCGCTCCAGAGAGCCTGGGAAGATCGGATGACAAGAGGCCTCTAGGTAGGTGTGTGTTTGTGTGTGTGTGTGTTTGTGTGTGAGTGTGTGTGAGAGTGTGTGTGTTTGTGTGTGTGTGTGTGTGTGTGTGAGAGTGTATGTGAGAGTGTGTGTGAGAGTGTGTGTGAGTGCTAGTGTGTGTGAGTGCTAGTGTGTGTGTGATCAGGGCCAGAGTGGACCGGATTGAAGCAGATCCAAGGGACCAGACTGGTGCTGGCTGAGCAGTTGTGTGCCTGCTCCTGTTGGTGTCAGATGTGCATGTACACGTACACACACACACACGTACACACACAGAGGTGCACACAGAGTATGCAAGGCAGAGTGGAGCCAGGGAAGACAGGGGTTAAGTGATTTACCCACGACAGGTGGGGGCTGTGGGGGGGTTGAGGAAGGGTGTGTGCCAATGACCCACTGACCTAACAACCCAGTTGCGCAGCCCTGCACCGGCCCAACCCCCCACCAAGCTTTGTCTTTCACTACACTACACTGGACTGCAACATCCCCTAAAAACCCCAACCTAACCCCAACCCCATGCTTTCAATAGACAGACCAACAGCGCCCCCACAGGGACCACACTCTGACCCTGCAGCACAATGGCCCCCACCCAAGTCTAACGGCAGCCTGTCTGTGGGCCCCTGCATAGTTCTAACACCAGTCTGTCTGATTGGCTGAGGGCCCCTGCACACGAGTCTAAGGCCAGTCTGGTTGATTGGCTGAGGGCTCCTACACACGAGCCTAAGGCCCGTCTGTGTGATTGGCTGAGGGCCCCTGCACACGAGCCAAGTCTAATGTCGGTCTGTCTGTCTGCGCCGGTCTGTCTGGCTGCGCTTCTGGTCTGTCCACTCCTATCTGTGTTTGTCTGATAGCGTGTTCCATCTGCCCCGGGATGTGAAATTCAGATAACGAGATGATGTCACATCCCCTAAAAGCACCTTAGAAAATTTTATTTTGTGCATTCCACCCCATTCCACTCACCCACCCAGCACATGAGTGCGCAGGTAGAAAGTAAAGTGAAGCAGACATTAGAATGTCTGTGGGCTGCTGTTCTTCATGTCAATGGCTGTTGCAGGTGTTGGCTGCTGGCTTACATCATGCACTTATGTAACGCATGCAGCACCCTGCCTCCACAGGGCCATGCTGGACATGCTTCCTCTCTCTCGGTCTCTCCCCCTCTCCCCCAACTCGTACAACTCAAGGCAAAATAAAGAAAAAGAAACCTCTATTTTTTCCCATCCCTTTGTTATTTGTAGGCCTATTACTATTATTATTTGTATGACATTGCTTTGGGAACACTGATTCTAACCAGTCATGCTAATAAAGCACTTCTTAATTTGAATTTAGATATAGATGTTGGTGGATAGATAGATAGGTGGATAGGTAGATAGGTAGACAGATAGATAGATGCAATCACAGTTGTCTGACGTTTTATCTACAACCACAAAATGTTGCCATGAATGTCTTGCAGCACAGGAAATGTGCCTCCCTGCTTGCAAGAAATGTTTACAAGACCTATCCTTTTGCTTTTTTCCATCGTTATATCATATTGTATATACATTAAAACAAATTCTTCCACAAACTCACACCTTGCATCTGAGGATTTCGCTGTTGACTCAATCATTAGCTGGAGAGAGCTGCCGTTTTACTAGCACTTAACCACTTTCAATTTGACATGGTCGTTGCACGTGTCTTTATAGGTCCATGTTGACAACCAACAGAAGAATTGTTAGACAAGCGTGAATATGACATGGCTACGAGGAAAAATAGCGTTCATACTCAACAAGTTAATGCTTGTTCTAAGACATTTTAGACTGGGAAATGCTGGCAGAAATAGTGAATTTTAAATGGCAATACAATACTTATGCAAATTCCATGCGATTCCGTGTTTCTAACAAAATTACGTTTTAATGTGTATTCGCGATTCCGTCTGTGTTTTCCGCATGGCGGACACCATAAGGCCCTACTTAACTACAGACCACTAGAGGAGAATGAGAAGTAGAGATCTAGCCAACAGAGCAGATAGAGGTAGAGGAGAGGAAAGAGAATACAGTGGGGTAGAGATAAAGGAGGGAGGACACCCGCAACCCTAGTGATGGTAACTCAATCAGGAAGAGAGACACAGAGAGAGATTGAAAGAGGAGGAAGAGGTGTGGGGGAGGAAGATAGGGAGAGAGAGAGAGAGAATGAGTGAAAGAGCGAGGGGGCAGAGGGAAAGATGAAGGGAGAGAGAGACTGACAGACAGGAGGAAGAGGAGGAAGAACAGGTGTGTTACCTGCTCGTTGACGGAGCTGTAGTCATTGGTGGTGGACACGTCATCCTCGTCAGAGTCGAAGAGCTCCTCCTGATTCTCCAGCAGATCTGCCAGCACACGACTCACACACTCCTGATCCTTCAGCTCCTCCACCTCTGTGCCCCAGCTAAACACACACACACACACACACACAAAATATAAGTGACAAAAACATGCCCATCACTGTTAACATGAAGGTATCTGCTTCCACAGAGCAGGTGTAATGCGTAATGTGTAAAATGCAATACATGGCGAGTAGAGAGAGGAAGTGATGTCGTACTGGAAGATGTCTGGCCCAAAGACGGCGGCGAGGGTTCCGAGGCTCCAGCTGTGTTCCTGCAGGGAGGCCACGCCCACCAGGAAGCGGCACAGGAAGCGCAGCAGGCTGTAGTGCAGCGGAGGGAGCTGCTGCAGCCAGAACTTCAGGCTCCGGCCCAACTCCTCCTCACTGGAGTACTCTACACACACACAGTTACAATGTGAGGCTGTGTGAATTGTGTGTGAAGCAGGTTAATGGGGATGATGCGTGCGTGTGTGTGTGTGTGTGTGTGTGTGTGTGTGTGTGTGTGTGTGTGTGTGTGTCTGTTTGTGTGTGTCTGTGTATGTCCTGAACCCGATAGATACGTGTTGGGAGGTTATTTGGCATGATGAGTTGTGCATGTCTGAGACTATGTGAATGTATGTGAGTGTGTGTGTGTGTGTGTGTGTGCCTTGATATACCTGCAGAATGTTTGCAGGTTGTTGGGGATAATGCGTGTGTGTGTCTGTTTGTGTGTGTCTGTGTATGTCCTGAACCCGATAGATACGTGTTGGGAGGTTATTTGGCATGATGAGTTGTGCGTGTTTGAGACTATGTGAATGTATGTGAGTGTGTGTGTGTGCCTTGATATACCTGCAGAATGTTGGCAGGTTGTTGGGGATGACCTTTTGTATATGTGTGTGTGCGTATGTGTCCTGACCATGATATACCTATAGGACACATGTCTGCAGGTTGCTGGGGATAAGTGTGTGTGGGTGTGTCCTAACCTTGATAGATCTGTAGCACGTGTGTCTGCAGGTTGTTGGGGATGAGTGTGTGTGTGTGTGTGTGTGTGTGTGTGTGTGTGTGTGTGTGTGTGTCCTGACCTTGATAGACCTGAAGCACGTGTGTCTGCAGGTTGTTGGGGATGAGAGGGTGGGGCATCTCCTGCAGGAAGAGGCGGAGCAAGCTGACAGCTGAGGCAAGGTCCGCCTCCTTCTGCAGGTCCACCTCCTCGCCGTTGTCATAGCGCTGCCTCAGCCAATCCACACGCTCCGCATTCCCATTCACCAAGAACACACCCTCCATGTCCAGTCCCCCTACACACACACACAGGTAGAGAACAGTTAGCATAGGAGCTGACACACGGAGGTGGCTCAGTACACACATCACACACAGCTTGAGGTAATAGCAACTGTCAAGAGAAGCAAAAACACATATGTATGTTCAAGACCACCAAAACCTACTTCAAGTGTTTTAGCTTTTTGCTTCTCATATTAAGAAAGTTAATATCACAAATTGAGCACGTTTTTGATACACACACTCCACCCCTTCCCAAAGGGAAGTTCTGTGAGCTACCTTAAAACATCATGTAACCGTGGCACATTCAACAGCACACACATCATCCTTGGCATGGTCAAAACACACACACGCACGCGCACACAAACACACACACGCGCACACACACACACACGCATGCACACACACACACACACACCTGGCTCCCTCCACACACACACAAACACACAAATATCAAGTGGCAGCACAGAAACAGACACATATCATGACCCCTGGCATGTTCAACAGCACACACATATCAGCCCTGGCATGCTCAGAAAACCACACATCACACCTGGCTCCCTCCACACACACACCCACCCACACACACACAAATCAACTCTGGCAGGCAGCACAGAAAAACACACATATCATGACTCCTGGCACATCAATAGCACATATGACAACTAGCTCTTTTCACTCCACTCTCACACACACAGAAAATCACACATAGCCCTGGCGCATTTAGAACACACACGCAGGCCCTGTCATGTCCAGGGGACAGAAACATCATACCTGGCAGGTAGCACCAGTATCAGGGCCCGTTTAGTCAGACACAGAGATCATTAGCCTGCAAAAGCCCCACTGGTTCAAAGCAAATGCATCCAAATCCAACCTGTCCCCCAAAAAGGCCATCTTCTCTGTTCACCTTTCCTCACCTCTCCTCTCCTCTCGCCTTCAGAGCAGCTCCTCCAGCCTCAAGCTTGCTTTTACTCGTCTTGACGTCAAGGATGCACCCGGCCTGGTCATACTGGCACTCGACACACACGCCAAAAAGCAGAGGCGTCATAATGCCACAGTAGTCAGACAGTTCGGAAAACCTTGAAACCAGTTCGGAAAACCCCTAAAATCAGCGATGCGCAATGACAATCGATGTAATTTCTAGTCACCCTTCCCATTCAGGTACATAAAATTAAGATAAATAAAACATCTGGGCAAGAGCCAATGCCAATACTAATGACAAGCCCCCCCGCCAACCCTCTAGATCCCATCTCTGCACATAAACTTAAGATAAACATCCAATCAAGCACCAATGCTCCTCCCCACACACACAGCTCATCACTTAGATAAACATACCATCAAGAGTCAATCTAATCCCAAGCCACCCCCCCACCCAGGCACATAAACTTAGATAAACATACCATCAAGAGCCAATCTAATGCCAAACCACCCCCCTCCCTCCAGGCACATAAACTTAGATAAACATGGCATTGATGGCGCAATAAAGCCAATCAGCTCCGCCTGGTAGAATATACGCCAGCGCTTGGAAATACCAGTTAGTAAACACTTGAGCCATGAGCTTACTCAACACACACACACACACACACACACACACACACACACACACAGTGTGCACACCAAAAACATTCCGATTCAGACTTCAGACACACACAGAGCTGTGTTGTATAGTTATTGTATAGAGTGTTCTTTGTGTGCAAAGCTCTAGGGATACCCATGTGTTTGCTCTTTGTGTGCTCTGTGTGTGTATGTATGTGTGTGTATGTGTGTATATGCATGTGTGTGTTTGTGTGCGTGTGCTGTGTGTGTGTGTGTGTGTGTTTGTGTGCTCTGTGAATGTGTGTGTGCTGATGTTTGTTTGAGGATTACTGATCTGCCTGGAACCTGCTAAAGGTCAGAAGGAGTCTATGAAACACTGTTCTGTGATCAGACGCCAAACATATATGCACACACACAGACAGACACACACACACGCACGCACGCACACACGCACGCACACACACATACATAAACACACGAGAGCGAGAGAGTGACCAAGTCAGACAGTATAGGTGGAGGGTGGAAAAAGAACATTACTACAATGGTGTCTAGATTTCAATACACGCACTGTAGACACACACAGTTTAATGCTTTTATTTCGATCATGCCTTAAGGAAATTGTTACAGATCCAAACACTAATGGAAGTACATGGTAGTGACAGTTAGGCTTGACCAAACACCAGAATGTTCTGTGCTATAGATTGTGCTGTTTACGGGTAGACATGGATGAATGCATTTGCACATCCGGCACAGTGACAGGTAAAATGGCAAAATTCACCCGCCAACACTCATATTTACCCGCATTTGGCGGGTGGCGGGTGGTTAATTTCCATCCCTGCCACACACACAAACACACAAATATCAAGTGGCAGCACAGAAACAGACACATATCATGACCCCTGGCATGTTCAACAGCACACACATATCAGCCCTGGCATGCTCAGAAAACCACACATCACACCTGGCTCCCTCCACACACACACCCACACACACACAAATCAACTCTGGCAGGCAGCACAGAAAAATACACATATCATGACTCCTGGCACATCAATAGCACATATGACAACTAGCTCTTTTCACTCAACTCTCACACACACACACACACACAGAAAATCACACATAGCCCTGCCGCATTTAGAACACACACGCATCAACAGTACTTAGCTAGACTTTTTGATTTTTTCTTATGCAGTCCACAGTTGCAGTCCCCTCAAGGCAAGCCTATGTACATGCCCCAGGCTGCCAAACAATAGGACAACAAGCTTGCATTTAAAGCCCTGGTTGATAATATCTTCTATGAGTGGCTGATATTTTAAAATTTTAAAATGGTAGATCAAAGCAGCAGCCTATTTCTACTAAAATGGCATTCTTACTGTCGGCATCTAAGATGGTAATGTCAGAGGTATTTGGAATGCTACAGGGTAGGGCGGTATCCTGCCTAGCATTAAACCAGTCCATTCTCACCGTGCAATGGATATATATTTTTCTTGATTGGGGTCCCTGCACCTCTCTGATGCCGTGTGTTACCCGGTCCACCAGCCTGTCGTGCCTGGCGATGTAAAGGCCTTTGTAGAAATTGCACCCATTAAGAATGTGTGCCACTGTTTCAGTGTAATGGGTGGTGGGGTGAAGAATGCAGTGTGGCTCATGGGTAGATGGATACCAAGTAGCCAGGTTGGTTTTGGTTGGTAGCACTTGGAGATGGGCTTTAATGTGCTCTGTTCGTGCCGAATATTTAATATGATTTTGATGCTTGCCACTGGCACTTCGTTTCATAGGTGACGCGGGAGTAGGTGAGCGGGTCTCTAGTAAGGTCCTAGAGCGGTACTGGTGTGCTCTCTGGTCTCGCCCACGTCAGGTGTAGTCCTATTCGCTAGCATAGATCGTTGAAGTCCAGCCAGTCTGATCTCACGCCAAATCCCAACGCTTTGATGTTTAGTTTGCTGTTGTTTTTGGTTTCAAATCCCAAGAATTGCGCATTGCTATCTTTTGCTTCTGGAACTTTGCGCCTGCGGAGGTGTTGCATGAAAGATGCCCCTGCCACCCCCACCCCCCCACACACACAGCTGGTAGATTTGTGCACAGGAAGTGGAGAGCAGCCATGTCAGCAAAACCCTCTGCCCTCAGCCCCACTGCATGCTGGGACCGCCCCCTGCCCTCAGCCCCACTGCATGCTGGGATAAGCCGCTGCCCTCAGCCCCACTGCATGCTGGGACATGCCACAGACGTGTTCCCCTCACTCAGTGCATGCACATGGACGAGTTGAAACTGACTGGAAACGGATTGGGATCGTATAGAATTCATGTGCACAGGCTAAAGATCGTATAGAAATTGGTTTCCAAAGGACTTCCAAACACAGCAGAATGCCCAACATGTACACTATCTCGAACAGTATCTTTGTATGCCGCCAGATAGTTTGTTTATCGTCTTTATTTAGTAGGACTAGTGCAGAGCCTGTAGAAGATGTGCCAGAGTATTATGTTTTTCTATAGGCCACCTTATTGTTTAAGTGGGTAATATCAGGTGAAAGGAGGATGCTATATAAAAACATTTGCACTGAGGGACTTGTAAGATTTTCTTTAGCCGCTGTTTTGCCATGTGGGATAACCGGTATGAGAGGTGAAAAGTTCAGTCTCCTCTACGTGTCGTCTGTGTGCACTGTGTGCTTTGTTGTGGGCAAATGTGTTTATGTCCAACATTGTAATTATGTCATCAGTAGTGTTATGTCCAACATTGTAGCAGCTAGTGTTATAAATCCTATCAGCCTGGTGTTGTCATGGCTTTGGCCAGAGTGGCACAAGACAAAGGGCCATCAAGCATGTTTGACCGTTATCTTTGGCAGTTTTTGCCCAAACAACACGGAACTTGGCACTGCACACACTGGTAACATTATTATGACGCCCTCCAAATTTGAGATCAAGTGGATGAGTGTTTCGAGAGTTATGCATGGAAAGGACGTGCATTGCATTAAAAGATAACAATAGATCAATAGATAGAAGTAGTTATAACACCACTTGTTGACTACAGTGCCACCCACCTAGCGTAGCGGAAAGGGCCAGGTCTCTGACCATTATCCGATTACATGAACTCCATGTGCACTTGGATTTTGGGACAGACCACCCGTTGTAACACCCAATCCGATTCCAATCCAATCTGATCCTACCATGTGCACGTAGTGACTCTCTCTCTCACACACAAACAGACACACACAGTCCTCTAACCTGTCCTGGCTGTAACACCACTCATAAAGAAAATGAATCGATCTTGTTTTAATCTTGGGTATGCAGACACACACAACATTCACACTTGCACACATCCAGACACACACCACATTCACGCTCGCACACATGCAGACACGCTCGCACGCACACACACACATTTACTGCATGACTGAGCAGTTTTGTACCGCATGACTTTGACATTAGGCACGAGAGGTTTCACTGACTAGAACAACAGCTGTCAGCTCTGTCAGACTTCACAGACTGAAGAGAAGGCCAAAACACACACACACTCAGACAAGTCTCCAAAGGTATGGCTGGCCCTACCAATGGGCGGAGTGTGACAGGTCAGATGTTACGGTACACATCGGGGCACCTACTGCCAATAATGTTTATAGGCATGTTACAGCCTGCTCGCATCAGATCGCCCCTCCCCCAATCGCTCTCTCTTTCCCTTTTTCTTATCATTCCTTCTCTTTATCTCTCCATCTTTTCACACATAACTCCTCCCTTCTTTTCCTCTCATCAGAAATGGTCAGCCCTGCCCACTGTTATGTAAGAGAACACACACACACACACACACCTCACTTTTGAAGGCAAAGTGTATGAAGTCTCTGTGAGAGAACCTGCCCAAACATTTCAGAGCCATAAACATTCACTCACTTTCTCCCTCATGCTCTCTCTCTCCCTCTCACACACACACACACACACCCCTGACAAAGCCTCACCACAGCCAGCACTGACAGCAAAAACATATGCAAACACAAGCAAACTCCTATACACAATTACAAATAATCTTGTCACGCTTACCAGAATACACAAACACCACACACTCCCACTCCTTCAATTCATCACCCATCGTATCTAGTCAATCAGTCATCATCAATGACTACTAAAGGTGTGTAAAAATATCAGATAATCGATGCATCTTTTTTAAAGTGCAGATTCGATATCAATCTGTAAAATATGCGAATCGATCTATAGGCTAAATTAATATCCTTTGTTTTGTATGTGCACCTTGGTGGTTTAAGTTGTGGGCTCTACATGCGTTTCCAATCCACATTCAGACTTGAGCACACATGCAGTCAGGGGACAAAAGAGCTTGGCTGCGTATGGTTAGAGATGATTCGTTGGACTTTGGACTCATTAAAGCTGTTGTAGCCTTTGCCGTGGCATGTATACTTTTGCTAACAACATTAAAACATGACATGTCTCGATGTCTTTGTTTAACTTTCACTTGCTTTCTTAATAAATATATAGGCAATGCCTAGCCAAATATGGCATGTAGCTTAAGCTACGCTAGCAGGTAATGCATAGCTTCATGGCATTGCCTCGTTTACACCACTAGAATTATTTGTTATATTTCTAAATGTTTGAAGTTTAGAGGTCATCCAAGATTATATCAACTGCAATTAAAGTAATACGCCAACCCAAAATGAAAATGTGTCTATCCCCGCAGTCCCTGGAGTTGGATAAGTGAGCAGAAGCGTTTTCCAGCAGACCCAGCCATTGTCCGAATCTGGCAGCACTGACCTTAGCTTAGCATTGTTGCTGTAACCACACGTTGCCAACTAGCCAATGGGGGCAAACGTGAATCAATTCACTCGATTTTTTTTTTGTAATTACTTCTCGTGACCTGTGCCTTCAGATCGAGTACAATGCAAATTAACACAAAGGAATTAACCTGGCATTTAAGTGGCATTTACAGGGGGGACTATATTTTGCAGAAGCATAAGCAAAGCACAGGTAAAGCACTGCTGAAAGGCGCCAAGACACTACACAGCACCTAGAAACCTCCACCCCCCCCACCCCCGTCAACACACAAGCGTGGAGTTACTGGTAGGTAGGCAGTGAGACTGTTCCAGTGTTTAAAAGTTTGTTTGCTCATATATTGCGTAAAAATGGCAACAAATATTGAAGATTATATTACAGGCGAAGATGATTACTTAGATTAACAAGATCCAAGGCCCTACATGTTCAAACCTGTGTTCACTGAAGAGGAGCTTCAAGCTTTGGGTCTGGGAAGAGAGGACGCTCCGACTATTCAAGGCGATTCGGATGAGTGAAGGAGAGCAAACCCGAACTGGTGGTGTGAGTGTGGAGTGTACCAACCAATGCTGACTAAAATGGGGTGTTTGTGCTGTGCAGAGTGGGACAAAATACTGCCATCGATGGAGAGCAATGCTCCTGAAGAGGAGGGTTGCAAAGTTGTATCACTGCTACTGAAGATTTCTCTGTAATGATCCATCCTGCAGTCCTCAATTTCTTTTTCCGACGCGATAAAGTGAACTCAAAAAGGAAAAACACACCGAGTGCACCCAATGGACAACTGTCCACAGAGTAGGTACCAAAAATGCATAATTACATTACGGTGAAGTTCAATGTATGTACATTAGACCGGTACTTATAGAGTTGTTATTTTTACAGGCAATGCAGTATGGTGTCATATCGTGTTGTGTTGGAGTAGGCTCTAAAGGGAGAGACACTGGGTAAAGGGAATCGTACGCCATTTCTATCATGTGTGGTTGCAGCAATCCGACAGAAATTTCCATCTCTATCCATCTCCAGAGTCTGGTGTCTATGTTGGGTTTCAAGAGGTACAGGAGGCAATAGATATAGTATTGTAATTATTAGCCTTATATGGGCTTAAATGTTATGGGTACATGATTCATTTTCTGTACAAATATACAACCTGGAATATTTTTAGTGTTCGTAATACAGGCCCTGCATCTGTATCTGCTGTAAGGAATTATAGTTGCCCTGCCGTAGACAAATGTCAAAACAGCCACTTTGAGATGGTGGCCGGCCTACTGATAATCCCATTATGGTAACAAGAATGGTCCACAATCACCCAACAGCAGAGTTGACAAAGTCAACTATGTGAAAGCACCAAACAATTGTAGTATGGCTTGTGGAAATAGGCCATTGAGAACCATCACAGGAAATGTGTCAAAGTAATTATCCTACAGGGAGACACACAGTCTCCCCAGACCTAGTTACCTGATCAACTTAGTTAATTTACATCAAGGACATAGGAGGAGTCTTAACTGTATAAGTAACTAGAGTTTTAGTTGCTTGTGGTTCAGACTTGCACCGCTGAATCCGAAGTATGGTTTCCATGCTTTGCCACTGCTTGTTACTGGAATAAAGTATGATTGCTGCATCAACAAAGAGACCATGCACCCTTTTCTTACACTGCAAATAACCTGCTTTTACTGGGTCTGTACACAAGTGAAACCAAACATGTAAAGAGAAAGCAGACATTTGTTTATTTTATTAAAAACATGTAAAAAACTAAAAATGTATATAAAATATTGATATAAAAACATAAAGATTTGCCTTTATTGACAGTCTGAAAACATACAGTTTGTCTTCACATATGTTATGGCCTTTTGAATAAAATCTTATTGGATTATATGTAAGGTCAAAATCAAAATGGTCAACGGAGCATGTAAAATATTTTTTGATGCGAGTTGCAGTGCTGTGCAAAGGCAATGGAGCCTTGAAGTCTGCATTTCTGGATTTCTGGATTGAGGTAAACCCATGAAAAGATCGACTCCTTAACTTCTGCTGTGTCTTCGTCTTCCTGTACATCACTGAGCTCACCGTGATAAATAGTTGATAGAATGTAAATGAAATTATTACTCCAAGAGGACAAAACTTTTAGATTTTTTGAGTGAAAATCTTTGATTGCATGATTTATTATGTAAACTTTACATTAACAGTACCTTCTTTGCATCTTTCTCATCACAGTGATGTTATGCTTCCCACTCGTAGGTTAGCTCATTCCTGAGTCAACAGAATCATTATGCTAAGTGTAACCAAACACTGGATTAATTTCATGCTACAGGTAACGCTTATAGGTAAAATCATTGCTTATAGTACATAGAGTGAACAGGTGATGAGGTTATAATAAAACTGGAAGCGACAATGTGAGCCAGACTAACATTACGTTGCAGTTACAAACACGATATTGGTTTATTTTCTCCTCTGGTGTCGTCGATGGAGATGCCGAGGGCTGCAAGCCACAGACGTCTTCGTTCCACAGGTTTTGGAATTCTGTGAAACACTGTGTTGGTGTATGTCTTTGGTTTGTTCTCACAGCCTTTGCTACACAGCTGAATTTTGTAGTCAGTATAAGGGGAAAAAACTTCTAAAAACTGGAACAGTCTCACTGCCTACCTACCAGTAACAACTCTACACTTGTGTGTTGATGGAAGTGGGGGGATGGGGGTTTCCAGGTGCTGCGTGGTGTCTTTGCACCTTTCAGCGGTGCTTTGCCTGTGCTTCCGTGGAATATAGTCCCTCCTCTAATGGCCCTTTTCCACTGCACGTTTTCGTAACGGCTCGGTACGGTACGGCTCGACTGTATTCACTTTTGGCCCTTTTCCACTGGGGGTTGGACCTGGGACCTGTTACTATTTTTCGTACCCGTTTCAGAGGTGGCTCTAGCCGTGCTGAGCCGGTACTAAAATGTCATGTGAACGGGGCTGTCCACTGATTGGTCAAAGGAAATGTCATGGTTGAATGTTTCTTTGGACATCCTTAAGTTTTCAATCCACTGCGCGTTCGTGAAACAATTACATCCCACCATTCGGAGGTTCGGTCCGTATTTTAGTACTTCGCATCGATCTACAACAAATGAATATACCTGACATACTGAAAAGCTACCAACTCAATCGTTAGCTTACCCTCACACTTTGTCACTTTGCAGCTCTTAGCTGCTCGTCTTCTGCTTCATAGTCCTGTATGGTTTGCAAGTTTTCTTTTCTTCTCAAGTGTCTTTTGCCTCGCCTCTTCTATATGTTTCTTGCTCTGCATTTTGCAACAGCCACAGCGCAGTGTCGACCCCGCCAACTCCAGCCATTTCAACAAGTCCCGACTAGTAACTGCTGGCAGTGGAAAAGGAACAGGACGGTTTGACAAGTGTGTAGAGTAGTGCCGAGCTAAAGCTTGTCGTATCGGTTCTGCAGTGGAAAAGCGCCATAAATGCCACTTGGTTAATTCCTTCGTGTTAATTTGCATTGTCATTTGGACTCGATTTGAATGCACAGGTCATGAGAAGTAATTACAAAAAAAAATTAATGTTGGTGTCCAGTTGCAATCACAATGTGGCAGTCTTAGCCTGTCTGTTTTACAGACTAGTCATTAGGCAGAAACTCATGCTTAGAACATTTTTTTGTCAATCTCAAATAAAACCAGTTCACTGAATGAGTTAGAAATAGCAAAAACAAATTATAGTAAGGAGTGATGGTAAACTGAGAGGGTTATGAAGTTATGCTGTTATTTCGTGAAGTGAAGGATCATTCGTTAGTTTCTGCACACAACCTCCCATTCACACCAGAATAAGCCATCAGGGCCCAGCTAAAATGAAAGAAGATATTTTAGTTGCCAAGACCAGTAGTTAGAAATAATTATAACCACAGGCTGACATGAATCTAGTTAAGATCATTTAACCTGGTGTTGGTGATCACTTATAAACTACCCAATGTCACCAACTGTAACCATAGTCAAATCTGTTTGTGCACTTCATAACACAACTTTCTGTGATGTGATGCTGCTGGACAGACATTCTTTTTTTCTGATCAGTGGCTGTGCATTTGTTACCTACATATTGTGAAAACTGCTGTATGGTATTTCATCTCATATTCTTATAAAACACAATATCGAATCGATATTGGATCCAGATCGCATCGAATTGGAATCGAATTGAATCGCTGCATCTGAGCCAATACCCTACCCTGGGCTTTCCCATACTTCCTGTGACGCTGCATTTGCATTTCGCGTGCAAGTAAGTCTGGCCAAGCTGCCTGTCCACACCATTTCTACCTTTGAACAGAAACGGGAACCAATGAAAATCTTACATTTCAAAAAGGCAGTGACACCGTAGTTTA
Source organism: Setipinna tenuifilis (assembly GCA_030347295.1). NCBI lineage: Eukaryota > Metazoa > Chordata > Actinopteri > Clupeiformes > Engraulidae > Setipinna > Setipinna tenuifilis. Next base: position 29,197,356 of record CM059280.1, read on the forward strand.
GCGACCAGAAATCTACCTCAGTCACTCTCGATATGGCAAACATAGAGCAACGGCAAGATTTCAATGCAGCTGTAGCTGCTGTTTTGGAAGAATTCAAAGGGAAGTTCTCTCTGAAAATAGAGCAAAGGGCAGCCCTTGAAGCATTTATTGGAGGAAAGGACGTTTTCGCAATGGTACCGACCGGCTTCGGTAAAACTTTTATTTATCAGTTAGCCCCGCTGGTAGCCAAGTCAATGGGGCTTTGCGAGAACGCTGCTGTTGTGGTCTTCAAACCTTTCATCGCACTGATGGAGGACCAGGTTGGGGAGGCGACTTCAGCAGTCCAGAGTAGTTATTAGGCCGAAAATGGAGGAACATGTTGGCCAACGAGACAACAGACTTTGTCTACAGACAAAATCTCCTTGGAATTGTTGTCGAAGAGGTTCATCTAACCTATAAATGGTAAGTGTTGCCAAATCAACCCAGTTTACAGTATGGTAATAGCAGAACAACACAGTAATATCTTGCAAAGTTGTGGACTTATTTCACTGACAAAACAGCTGCACATTACATAGTCGCTATGTATACGTCAGAGGACAGAGTGGTGTGATTGGTTGAAGCTTTGTCCAGTAGCAAACAGAGGCATTTGAAAGAGACGGGCTAAACCCTCTGAGAAATGGGTTTATTTACAACACAGCTTGGCCAGACTAATGCTCGCAAAGCACTGACAAGTTGCGATAGCCAGGCTACCAATACCCAGCTCTAGTGACTACATTTACATGCACTTCAATATCCCAAATATGAGGCAGAGTAATGGGGTTATTAATATCCCAGTGTACTTGAAAAACACTATTATCACGATTTCTTTTTACAGTGTTCCATTACAGCATTCTCTCTACGCAGCATGCATGTAACCTGGTTACCAACAACGTTCTAACACCTGCCTGTGTGTGGGCAGACGGTGCCGTCTGAATCTTCAATATCAAGTATAAGGTGTTTACATGCCAGTGTTTCTTTTGGAGTACTTCACCTAACATATTCGGATTTCTCAGAAACCTGAATAAGCTTATTTGGGATACTGAATTCAGGATAATGTGTTTACATGAGCTAACGCAAAGCCGGGAAACTTAATATCCTGATCATATTCAGGATACTTAAGTGCATATAAACCTAGTCAGTGACTTATTACAGTGCGATTTTAACTAAACTCAACTTGATGTTTTACTCAATGATTTCTCTTTCAAGGCTTCTCTGTGTACGTATGATATCAACTGTTCTACATGTAGGTGCATGTGAAGAGGTCTTTTGCACTAATGACTATTAATCCAGGCCAAAACAAAGAGTGTGGCTACGCTGACGTGTATACTTGTGTGTGTACCTAATTATATATAGCCAAACACCACAATAATATGTGATGAGAAACGTTTGTGATATGTGTGTGTGTGTGTTTATGTGTGTGTGTGCGCGCGCCAGGGATGGAAATTAACTTTTTTGTTAACCTGCCACTGTGGCAGGTAGATTCTAAAATCTACCAGCCACTCAACATTTTTACCAGCCACTTTATATATTTAACCCTTCCGCACATTTTAATGCCAAGTATAACAACCAGGGCCGGTTCTAGGCAGACATATATAAGGGGGCAGTCATAAATGTGAAGAGGGCATCATGTACACATCATGCTCCAGCACTTTTTTCTGTGCTGATAGTAACACTGTTTTGGTGGGCAGTCAAAGTCTAAATTAAAGGTAATTTCCTGCATTCTGGTGCATTTTAACAGGTTGTTAGATAGTTTAATGTTATCCTTCTAAGTGAAATGACATATGTTAAAAAAAATAAAATAAACTGTTATTTAGGATATCACTTGAAAATAATGCAATTATGTTGTATTTGATGTTTGTAGGCTAAGGTCTAATTAGGCGCCTGTCACTTTAAATTTCTCCTTATGATCCTAGCGTGAAAGAAAGTTATGTTCTAACTTCGTTTCTATGCAGGATGCTAGGAAATCAAAGGGCTAGTGCAGATGTGGATACATTTGATTATATTTTCTATGGAATTAATAAATATTCCAGAACACATTGAGAAGACTCTTTATTAGACTATGCAAGAGATGCGTCTTGCAAGGTGCATTTTTTTGTTTGGGTTCAGTGACGTACGTAAATTGTTTGCCAACAGGAGCCATCCAGGTGTAGCCTACTGGGGTGTTTAATAAGTCCTGCAGTAAATAATCTTAATTTCAGTGTCAGTTTTCAGTATTAAAAGGCATACTTTTTGTGTTTTGCCATTTTTGTAATTGCTATTTTCTTCAAAGATTTGCAAATGCTAACACAAGGTGATACATAACAAGCTAGTCTAGCAGTAAAAGAAGGCTACTAGTCGTTACAATCTACTGTTATGTAGGCGCTGCGCTGTTAGATGAACGGAAACTGAATGCATAGTTAAACTGAGAATGAATGCAAGAAGAATATTAGATTGACATGAATCGGCCCATCGTGTGTGCTTTGGGAAGGGACCCGTCTTCTTCTGAAATCGGTTTTGTTGGCGCTATTAATAGTTTGCGTTAAAATCACAGGTTAGTTTTTGGAGTGAACTTGTGCGTATATGGCGTTATCATCAACGTGAGAAGGAAATATACTGATGCATTCCTGTTTGGACAGTTAGGCTATAATCATCATGACTGAGCTTTCATTAGCCTACCTCAAAATGGTGAACAGAAAGTTGCCTAGATCATATTTGAAATAACCGCGCCTGTGCTGGATGCCAAGAAACGCTCCGTGAGTGTTGCTTATCAATACATGGAAAACGTATACGCACCTGCGCTGTCTACTAACTGATAGCTACGCTACAGCATGCGTGAGGGAGTGCATTTATAGACTATATCGAACTTGGCTGAAAGTAATTGCACATCCGCCACAGTGGCGGGTAAAATGGCAAAATTCAACCGCCAACACTCATATTTACCCGCATTTGGCGGGTGGTTAATTTCCATCCCTGGTGCACGCCTATCTGTGTGCGTGTGTAATTACTGTACGTGGTTTGTGTTTATAGGTATATGTCCATGTGTGTGTCTGTGTACATAATGTGTGTATGTGTTTATATATGTATGCATGTGCGTTTGTGTGTGCGCATGTGCGTATGATGGTGTCCCACCCACCGTGCTCCTCAATGTACTCCACGATGTGTCTGACGAGCAGGGGCACCTGTTGGCCTGGCTGCCCACCCATCTGCAGCTGCTCCAGGGGGACCCCAAACACACGGCCCTCCGCCTCACCCAGGGACAAGCCAGCCGGGGAGACACTCTTCCTCATCACTCCCTCCGCCACTACACTGCACTCGTCTGCAGAGAGAGAGAGAAAGAGGGAGGGTGATGGGGAGAGGGGGATGGAGAGAGAGGTAGATGGAGCGAGAGGGGGTGGAGAAACAGAGGGAGGTAGAAAGGGAGAGAAGAAGGTAAGAGAGATGAAAGGATAGAGAAATTAGAAGGTAGGGAGGGGTGAAAGGATGGAGAGGGGGATAGAGAGATAGACAGGAGAAGGAAGGGAGAGGGGGAAAGAGAAAGAGAAACAGACAGAGATAGAAAGGGTAAATAAAGAGGGCAAAGCACAGAGGGAGAGAGGGGGGAAGCGAGGGGGGGAGGGTTGAGGAGAGAGAAAAGCAGGATCAAAGAATAAAGATAAGAAAGTTTGAGAGGAAAAAGAGAGGACAGGATGAGAGAGAGAGGGTGGAATGGAATGGACAGAGTAGTAGAAAGAGAGAGAGATGGATGGATGGAGGGTAAAAGGAGGAAGAGGAAGGGAGGTGGATAAGTGAGGATGTAAAACAGTTGACAATTATACCCACTTGTGACAATACCAACAGAAGTTAAACACACACACACCCATGCAAAAACATGCACACCGCCCACTCACATGAACACACACATACAAACGACCCACCCACATAAACATAAACACACACAGCACACACACGCACAAAAACATGATACAAAAAAATCCCTGATGTCTATCAACAACCGCTCCCAGCCCGCCAGCAACAACGCTAACACTGGGGGCTAAGGAGAAGGTTACATAAGTGTGTGTGTGTGGATAAGCTATTAGCCTGGGCATGATAATTTGAGCAGGCACTTGGATATCAAATCTCTTCTAACTTCATTAGCTATTAGGCCTGTACCACACCCACCCACCACCCACCCACACCCACACACACACACACACACACCCACACACCCACACACACACACACACACACACACACACACGAGAGAGACAGTTGAGTGTGTCAGAGCCAGTTTACCAACATCAGAGCAGTATCAGCCCAGGTCATGAGTTCCACTCACTATCACATACATCAAGAACACACACATCTTACAAATCACAACAGATAGGTCTGTTTCATGTGATATTGTGTGTGTGTGTGTGTAGGTTATGGATGCACAGTGATGCAAATCAGACCCAGGCGAGCAGAAAGCTCAAGTGCCTGCAGTTCAGTCCCTACACACACACGCACACGCGCACACACGCACACACTCAATCAGTGAAACTCCAAAGGTTGAGATTAGAGAAACAAACATCCTCAGATTACAGGGACAATGCTGTAGTTCTACACTCATCTGTCACTCCTTGCCGTCATGCGCACACACACACACGCACACACACGCACACACACACGCACACACAGGATATGATGCAGGAGCATAATTCAGTGTGTTGCTCAAACAGGGAGAGTATTGAGGAATGCTGGAACGCGCTGCTCGTTTCTACAGCGTCTCCATAACTATCGACAAGCACATGTGGACAGTGTCAACGTCGGCAGCATTCCTCTGCTAAGGACTCTAGGAAGGAAGTTGAATGGGACCCACACATACACACACACGCACACACACTCACATTCAAACCCTGAGGCCTAGTCTAACCTAATCTGACAAAATATGTGTGTTGACATAATATTAAACTAGTGTCCCAACCTTGAGCAAACAAAGATCTGAAAAAGGCAGTGCGTTTTGAGGTGACACTTCTGATCGACATGGGCTTGCATCTGCACACACTGCCCTCCTAGTACAGCAGAAGACACACACCCATGCAAACACACAGAAACTAGACACCGTAGTACACAAAAACACAGACACACAGATATCCACAGCTCACAGAAAGACAGTAACCAAGACACAGGTAGAAAACACACACACACACACACACACACACACACACACACACACACACACACACACACACACACACACACACACACACACACACACACACACACACACACACACACACACACACACACACACACACACAAGAGTGTGGTACTTACCGTTTGGCACTTGAAAGACCCAGAAGTTGAGTTTATCTCCTGTCCTCCTCTCGCGCGCTGACTGGTACGGGCATCTATGGCTGCTTCAGGTTGTGACAGAAGATGAGCCTGTAGTTCCTCATTGACAGACCGCAAATCCCGTTCAGGACTTCAGCTAGTCGAACTATAGGGGGGGCGGAGGCAACAAGGGGGGAGAACATGAGAGTCACATCATGACTTGCAGAGGTGTGCAAAAATATTAGATAATCGATGCATCTTTTAAAATTCTAATTTAAATCAAATAATTTTCATTCAATATCGACGTGTAAAATATAGGAGTCGGGCTTTAGGGTAAATGCATTTTTCCCATTTTGTGCGTGCACCTCAGTGGTATAACAGTAAGGAAGATGTGAGTTCTGCATGGGGTCCATGCAAAATTCGGAGTTGCGCAATCGAAACAGCTCATTAGCTTGTGAATAGGAATCGAATCAAATCTGTGTACCTGAGCCAATACCCAGCTTTAATGATCTGTTTATGTCTGCATTAGACTGTCTAATGTCTACTAGCCTAACAACAACAACAATAATAACAATAACTAGACTGCATTCCCGCAGAAAATGCAAAAAGTGTGCTTGCAAATATGCGTGCCAACATTCCGCCATTCATTTTCAATGGGCCAAAAAGTTGCAGAAAAACGACAATAACGGACGAACGACAAGAGGTACGGTATACCGAAATGTAGGCGGTCATGTCCAAACCGGGCCGGTCGTTTTAGAGTTGGAACAGTGTCTCTATCTCGAAAGCCTGAGGAGTAGTAACGTCTGAAAAATCCAGGACAGGAGAATAATAATAAACGGTGGGATAACAATAAGTGTGCTCTGCAAGCACACTTAATAATATAATGTGACATCAACATAATTTTACTGAGAACCTTTACTGTAGAGGCATCAGTCTGCTGAAAAACCTCTAAGATCAGCATCAGACAGTATTTTGAGGACCTGTGATATTAGCATTGGGGCTGTGGTCTTGGGATGTGAGGTTTGAAGGTTCAATCCCGTACGAGTAGGGGAGTAAATAACAAACGCTCCCCTGCACCCTCATCCATGGCTGAAGTGCCCTTGAGCAAGGCATCTAACCCAATGTTGCTCCAGGAGAGCTGTACACCTGTACCTGTAAGTCACTGTAGATCGCTCTAGATAAGAGCATCGGCTAAATACAGAGTTAATGTAATGTAATGAGCATCAGACACTCTACTGAAAACCTGTTACATCAGAATTCGACGGAGAACCTGTCCTGACCCACTACTGGTTCCGATCACACAGCACTTGCGCCGAGACGCAGCATTTCCAAACACCATGTGGCAAACATCTCCAAGAAAGCTTCAAGGATGCTAAGCCACTTAAAAACAGGTGTGGATCTCGCTAATGCTCAAAGCAGCAAGCATATGGCTGCAGTGCTGACTGCAGCTGCTGCTGGTACTAGCTGCTTGGGGGAGGCTAGCGGCTAGCTGTGTTTCTCTTTTAGTCAGAACCACCTACACACCAACAGCACCGGACACACATAATGGCTCCCTTTGGTTCTGCATTCTGGCACAGCCCACTAACTTTCCATAGTTTGACCTTCACTCTTTTACAGCTGCAGCAAATAATGCATTAAAAATAACCCTCCCCTCCTCTCCTGGCAAGTGCTCTTGTGCGTGTGTGTGAGATAGAGAGAGAGACAGAGAGTGTGTGTGTGTGTGATAGTGTGAGTGGGTAGTACGTCTCTCTTAGCACTAAATGGTTTTTCCTGTTGCTGTGTTCTCCACTGAGATCAGCACTATTATGCAACACCCAAGACCTCCATCCAACAACAGGAGCCACGGCAACACCATGTAGGATGGAACCTCTCTCTAACTCTAACTCTCAACAGCAGACAGGGACCATTCAGCCCTAAACTTATGTTTGCTGGTAACTTCAACACACAACCGCAACTGCTGGTTTGGACGTTGAAAATGTAGAAAATAAATGAATGTGAATGTAGACGGGGAGACATCAATGGACTGTAATCAGCTCCAGTAAAACAGTGAACACAGGCCCAGGCAGAAGTCTGGAGAACATGAATGAACTTGAATGTATAGAAGACAACATAACTGTCTCCAGCTATAGTCAAACAGCCACAGCCCCTCTCGTCTGTCACACACAGACATCAGTGTTTCCTCCAGTGCTTTAGAGTTAAGGTTTCCACCTTAGCAACACATCCCTCCCACCTTAACTAGGTTGTCCGAACTAAACACTAAAATTAGATTGGGGTTTAAAAAGTAGGTGATGAAATTACAGAAATACACACTCCTTCATCTGGGTGCCATGGAGTAGGAGTAGGAGCAGGAGCAGGAGCAGGAGCAGGCCCTGGGCACCAGGGCTTAATCGGATGTTGTTGTCATGTTGACTGCATAGCAACTCAAAGTTCTGCATTGGGGAGTACTGCTTTAGTACCCCCAGCATGCGTCTTGTTCGGTTGGGTTTTCAGACGCGTTTGATTTTAAAACTGTTTTTTTTCCCCTGTCACCAACCTAGATCTTTGACAGCCTCTAGCGCCATGACATCGGTCACCAAAATATGTAGTGTTTGTCAAGCGGTGCTTGTCACGTTGACTACAATTGGCCATTCTGACAACAGCATGGAGCAGGCACAGCAGGCCCCGAGCAGTGGGGGCTTAATCAGAACAGCCTTCTGGAAAGTTCTACGTGCAGCATGTGTTACGGGTGACGTGAGGCTCCCCGGTGCTACGGAATTCCAGCTCTCAAAGAGAGGACAGAGTGTTCTGAAATCTGTGCTGGAGCGTGGCAGAACCGTCCCTACAGAACAAAGGAGCTGCTGCTGGCCCTAGTGGAAAAGAGCGAGAACCAGAGCACTGCTAATCCCACAGTCACCATATCGTTCTATGTGACCTTTCATTCCACAATGTTAACCATTGTCTGGGAGAGGGCAAGAAGGACAGCCTGAGAGAGAGAGAGAGAGAGAGAGAGGGGAAGAGAAGAAGGTAGAGAGTGGGAAAAGGGGAAAAGAGAGAAAAACAGAGGAAAGAGAGAGAACAGAGATATGCAGGGAGGGAGAGAGAGAGAGGGAGGGAGGGAGGGAGGGAGGGAGGAAGAGAAAGAAAAAGAGTGTGTGTGTGCGTACATATTACATAGTACATATTGTGTATGTTACATTTTGAGTAGACCGCCTCAGCTCAGTTCTGCTAGCCTAAATCCTTGTTTAGCTCCATCACTTGGCACTGCACCCCCACACCCCATCTCGTCTCCTGTCTGTACTGCCTCCTCTTTGACCTCCACCACCCCCCCACCCCCCACGCCTGTCTGTGCCGCCTGCTCACTGAACCCCCGCCCCCCACCCCTGTCTGTGCCATCTCCTCTGTGACCCCACCACCAGTCTCTGCCACCTGCTCTCCGACCCCAAGAGGACCCGTCCTAATCCTGGGGGGTGGGTGCTGGGTGAGTGTCTCAGCACCTCAGCAGGATGCCATTTAAGGTACTGAGGATAGAGGAGAGGAGAAGAGGGGAGAGAAGAGAAAAGAAGAAAAGAGATTACTGGAGATGACTGGAGAGAAGAGGAGAGGAGAGACCTTTTTGCTCAGGACTCCCCCACACTAGCCCTGTAATGTTAGCGAATGGCTAAGCTTGCTGCTGCATAGCGTCAGCAGCTTAGCAAAATGCTGTAAAGAGTTTATCTCTTCCCTTTTCCTCCCTCCCCCAACACTATGCTTTTTAATTCTCCAATCTTACTGTTGCAAGTCAGTGTGATGTTCACCTTCTTTCTATGCTTTGGCAACACTGTAGGCTAGTTCAGCAGGCATGCTAATCACCACACTGCCCAGAGCGTGACAGCCTACTCCAGAGCTATGTGCCGTAAGAATGTCCCCTGACCCACACCCACACCCGGCAGATTTCAGGACACAAGGAAACTTTTTCAGACTAAAGCCATTAGGAAAGAGGAACCACGTCAGGTGCTGTGAGTCACACATGCAATTAGCATGAAGGGTGACAGGAAGAAAAGGAAGGAACTAGAGTTGTTATAAGAGAGAGAGAAAAAAAATGAGAGAGAGAGAGAGAGCGCAAGCGGGAGGGAGAGAGAAGGAGAGAGAGAGAGAGAGAGAGAGAGCAAGCGGGAGGGAGAGAGAGAAGGCGAGAGTGAGAAAGAGAAATACTGAGCAGTCATCTCAATGACAAGACACATGACTACAGAACAATCACGCTAAATAAGCAACTTTGAAATTAACTTTAATAAACGCTGAACTGAAAGAGGTTTAACACTCCATCATTAGACCACAGTCATGTAAATGTCTTGAAAGACAATTTCAATAAAAACACACACAATATTGAAATACAACACGCCTAAATACACACCCATCACATGCTACAACTACATCAATAAAAGGACCAACACCCATCAACCCATCAAATGACCCTCAACATAATCAACTGCCCACTGTCTCTGTCATTTCATCTCCTAAAAGAAAGACAGATAGAAAGACAGACAGAAAGGAAGACAGAAAGAAAAAAAAAGGGACCGGATCATTAGGCAAAGTATAGATTGAGAAGTGGAAGTCAGTCAGAACAGAAGACTGCAACACTTCTGATGAAGGGAGAGAGGAAAAGAGAAGTGAGCGAAGAGGAAGCAAAAGTGAAGTAAAGTGAAGTTATCATCCCTCATGGGCTGCCCTGCCCAAGATCACCTTTATCATGGCAGCTCTTCCTGAGCTCATCTACATCAAGCATGACAACTCTTTAGGGTAGACACAGACACACACAGACACACACTTTAGTCCTTAGGATGCTCCTGACCCTGACAGGACAGAGAACAGTCACACACACACATACACTACCGGTCAAAAGTTTTAGAACACCACACTTTTTCCAGTTTTTTACTGAAAATTCAGTTTATTGTGTCATTGCACTCTAAAAATGAAAGCACGGGACAAATAAGCAATTTAAGTTGAAAAAAAAAATCATGAAATCAATTTATAAACCAAAATGTATTCTAAACTTTTGACTTATCAAAGTAGCCACCTGAGCATACTCGTGGCATTCTTTCTGCAAGGGAAATCAAATATTCTTCAGAAAGTTCTTCCAACGTTTGTTGCAGAAGTTCCCATAAATGTGTGGCACTTGTAGGTTGCTTGACTTTCAGTCTTCTGTCCAGTTCTTCCCAAACCAGCTCGATGGGAGATTGAAGTCTGGAGATTGTGCTGGCCACTCCATGTTTTCAAGCTTACCATCTTTTTTCCTGAGGTAGTTTTGGCATAGTTTGGACTTTTGATGGTGAAGAAAACTGTACTCACTGACACCTTGACTTTCTTTTGCAATTGTCCTGTAAGAAAGACTAATGTTGATTGCCCCTTTCTTGCCATTTTTGTAGCATTACACTACTTTCTGCAGTGCAGTACTGTTCACCTGATGCTCCTGAGGGTCTGGTACCACAGTGTGTATTTCAACACTCCTTTCATACCAACATTGGGTGTTGTAAGTAATCAAGAAAAGTTGAAACACCTATAGGAATTAGTAGCACTAGCTGTCAAGGCTGATTTAACCTTCATTGCTGCTGATCAGTAGCCTGGGCACGCCCATACTTCCTGTGCCACTGCATTAACAGAGAAACTGGGACCAATGAAAATCTAGCATTTCAAAAAGGCAATGACGTGGTAGTTTAGCGACCGGAAGTCTACCTCAGTCACTGTCAACATGGCGAACGTGGAGCAACGGCAAGATTTCAATGCAGCTGTAGCTGCTGTTTTGGAAGAATTCAAAGAAAAGTTCTCTCTGAAAATAGAGCAAAGGTCAGCCCTTGAAGCATTCCTTACAAGAAAAGACGTTTTCGCAATGCTACCGACCGGCTTCGGTAAAAGTTTAATTTATCAGTTAGCCCCACTGGTTGCCAAGTCGATTCTTGTTGTTTGTATCAAGCTGTTTCTGTCGCTGCGTATACGTCAGAGGACAAAGGGGTGTGACTGGCCGAAGCTTCGTCCAGTAGCAACACAGGCATTTCACACAGGTGGGTTAAGCCCGCCCTCTGAGAAATGGGTTTACAACACAGCTTGGCCAGACCAATGTTCGCAGAGCATTGATAAGTCGCGTTAGCAGGCTAGCTGATCAGGTAACCAACTTTGTGTTCTCTGAAAAAAGGCCTTTTCTGTATAATTCTGAAATGTACACTATTTTTCGGTTTTAGGTAACCAATTTTTTTTTTTTTTTTTTTTTTAACCTCTGGCTGTTCCGTACTTACCTTTGTTGTACCATTTCAGGGTATTCATTGAACTTTCACTACTTGAATTGCAATAAATAACTGGAAAAATTAGGGTGTTCTAAAACTTTTGACCGGTAGTGTACATACAGGCACTTTAACACTTTTATTTGGATCTCAATACAGGGTAGGAATTTCTGATCCAAACAGTAATGAAAATATACAGTTGGTTTGGACATATGTGGTCAAACATGGAATCCTTTTTCAATTTATCAGTCCAGCACTACTGATTATAGGTAGATATAACATCTTCGTCTCCAACCTACCCATTACACCAGAGATTAAGCAGTACTCAAGGTCAAGGTCAACTGGCCACTCAAGCTGCCGCCACTCAGTGCTGACCACTAGGGGCCGGTTCCCCACAAACCCCTGTGCTGCGGGGCCCATCCAGGTCAAGGACACGGCAGAAATAGCAGCAGGTATCTTTGGCGCCATAAGCACCTTTAGCTGCAGGTAGCCTAGATCACTTTAACACACTTACACACCTGCCTCCGCACACTCCAGACCTGCCCACCTCACACACTAAGCCTACTGGCTGTGCATGACCGCTGAGGGACAGGGAACTGGCTTACCTACAGAGATCCAGGGAGCTCATCAGATCACAGAGCACCTGACCTGACATGTACTTGATTACATCGGAGAGCACCTGAGAAAATACATGTACCAGATGACACTGGAGAGCACCTGAGAGAGATGTATGTACCTGATCATATCAACGCACACCTGTGAGAGACGCATGGAACTTTACTTACATACTTTACATTACACTTAGCTGACGCTCTTATCGAGAACAGAGCGATTTACTGTAATATAGGTACAGGGTTTCTGTTACAGTCCCTGGAGCAATGTGGGATTAGATGCCTTGCTCAAGGACACTTCAGCCATAGCTGAAGGTGCAGAAGAGTACTAGTTGTTTAGTCACCCACCCTCACTCTTCCTACTGGAACGGGATTAGAACCTGTGACCCTCCAATCCCAACCAACTTTCTAACCACTAGGCCACAGCTGCCCCAGATTTACCTGATCATATCAAAGCGCACCTGAGGCCAGCTCTGCATGCGTAATATCTTCAGTCACATGCTGACTGCTGATAAGACGCCATGCGACTGGAAATGACTGATACCGAGATGTTTATGATCTGTAGAGGTCACACAGGACAAGGCCATCAATATTTAGCACCCTTTGTCACAGAAAGGAACTCTAGACTAGGCAATCAATTTTAAGTCTGATCTGAGTAAACCTCAGAGCCACAATGATGACCAGAACTCACTGTACTATAGGATAAACAATGCATCAGTGACTTTCTGTGGCATCCCCTACAACCAGTAATCAATAAAGAGGACAACAAAGGAGAAAACTACCTCAGTAGGTGTATCTGTACATCTGGCTTCATTCAGCAATGACAGTGAAGTAAACAAGCATGCAAGCCTGAGCAGACACACAAAGACAGACAGACAGACAGACAGACACGCGCACGCACGCGCACACACGTGCACACACACACACACACACACACACACACACACACACACGTACGCACACACGCACACACTTTACACAGAGGAAGTGTACTGACAACAGGTGAAACTTCATCTAGGCTAGGTAAAGCCTCGCTCAGGACCTGTGTTTGCAAATTTGACTCTGCCTCTGCCACTGATGTTCCCATTATTGATGAGGAGGACGAGCTTCCTCCTTCCACTCCACACACCCCCCCCCACCCCAGCGAGGGAGAGAATGGAAATTTCCACTCCGTTAGACAGCGTCGGGAAGCTCGTGGCAGGTGGCACAAACAGTAAGGGACTGGACAGGAAGGGACAGCCAATCAGAGAGTGGGTAGCGAGGGGATGCCAGTCACCCAGTCTTTTCCCACTAGCATGTACACAGCCAGCTGACAACATGGTCTTACATTGTGAAGCATTACTGACACACACACACACACACACACACACACACTTCCATCTGGACCCAGCAACAGCCCAACAGACCAGAAACAGTAAACGAGAGTGAAGGGTGGTGGGGGTCTAACCGGAATAAAGTAAATGTTCCGGTTGAATGAAGGCATGTGTGTAGTCTGTTTACTCTGTGTTCCTCTACACCTCTGTTAACTTATTATATCCTCATTTTGTAGGTCGCTTTGGATAAAAGCATCTGCTAAGTGTAATGAAATGTAATGTAATGAGGAAAAGAATAGGGATAGATAGAGGCAGACAACATGGGTAGAAAGAAACAGGGTGAGGAAAGGTATGGAGTACAGACCTGGAGAACACCCTTCCCAGACTAGTGTTGTCACGATACCAACATTTTGGTACCGGTACCGGTACCAACATATATTTCGATACTTTTTAAAAATAAAGGTGTTTTTTTTTTCAAATAAATAAGGTGATACATTTGTCATACAAGCTAAGGCCTTATTTACATTGAGATACATAACCTAAAACTCACTTACAGCCTGTCTTAAGTAGGACCAGTGTCTTTAAATGGTATGTTACCAGTATTGCTAACATATAAAGATCATGCATGTATTGTAACAACCTCTGCCCTTTGAATATGTCAGTTTATTAGAGTTCGTTTTTTTTTTTTTTTGTATTTTCTGTCTAAAAACTCTTATTAAGTGTGCTTGCAGAGCACACTTATTGTCATCCCCCTGTTTATTATTATTCTCCTGATTTTTCAACAAAAAATCTTTTACCCAGATTTTGCATACCTCACTACTCCTCAGGCTTTCGAGATAGAGAGACCGTTCCAACTCTAAAACGACCGGCCCGGTTTGGACATGACCGTCTACATTTCGGTATACCGTACCTCTTGTCGTCATTCATTGAAAATGAATGGCAGAATGTTCAGGCTGATGATGTCACAGTACACTGCTCCACTCTAGCAGCTAGAGTGAGCTCTGCCCTCACTCTAACCTCCACTCGGTTTTTTAATGATTAAAACTCAACCGCTTAACCTATAAACTTGATTTAAAGTTTGTAATAGGTCTGGGATCTGACTGTGACCTGTGTAAATTTCATGCGGCAACTACTTAAACTGTTTGAGATAGGACAGTTTAAATATAGTGTCAGACAGTCTATGGGATTTTGCCATACATTTCATCATCTTACTGTAAACAGGTCAGGGTGCATGTCTGAAGTTTTAAATGATCAAAACTCAACCGTTTAACCTATAAACTTGATTTAAACTTTGTAAGAGAGGTCTGGCACCTGACTGTGACCTCTGAAAGAGAGGTCTGGCACCTGACTGTGACCTGTGCCTTTTGATGCGGCAACTACTTCAACTGTTTGAAACAGGACAGTTTGAAAATAGTGAAAGAGAGGCAGACAATACTGTGGCAGTTGCACCTGGACCAACTGCCATTTTTTAAATGTGGAATGTTCAGGAATATAACTCTCGTGATGTCATAATACCCATGCCATGGCCTGCATAATGTTCTGCCATGGGAGTGTATTGCAGCCTATAGTAGTTATCTCTAGTAGTTATTTATGTAGTCAGTGCTACTCTGTTAACCTAGCAAAGTTTGTTAGCCGTTATGGTAACAATGCTAGCTATGCTAACTATGCTAAAATGCAAAATAATTAACTGGGTTAACAGTGTTACTTAGTTAACTCAGCTAGTATTTGGTAGCAGTTATGCTAACAATGGTAACAATGTTAATTATGCTAACTATGCTAAAAATGTGAAGTGATTAACTGTGCTTACAGTGTTGTGTAGCTATATTAGCTGAAGTTATTTAGCAGTTATGCTAACTTTGTTAGCAATGCTAACCATGCTAAAATGGTTTTTTTGCATTTTCTGCGCGAATGCAGTCTAGTTATTATATATAATTTATTAGGTGTAATACCTAGTGTGGCCATTTGGCAGTATGGCGCGCTAATTCATTAATTGGCCTCTCCTTTTTTGTTTACATCCGAACGTGGATGCTACATGCTAGTAACATGGCGCAGTCAAGTAGGCTATCCAGTTGAATGTCTCCTGAGAGCATTATCGTGCGCGTGTTGTTTTCTCTCACGAGTTGACACTACCGTCGTCGTTTTGTGCCGAATGCATTATGTGCAAAAGATCAACAAACTCATACGGATAATTCTGCTGTCTAATTTTTGAAACAGATTACGCTGGAGAAAGTTTGCTGCTCTCTGCTCAAATCTCGAACTGGATTATGGATCTTGTAGGCTCCCTGACTGGCGCTGAATATTTTTTTAATGACTATTAACTCGTCTTTGAACCTTTGCCTGCTAGGGTTGGGTTTTGGTGGTGTATTGCAAGACTGCTGTTATGAAGTGAAACAAACTTTTGGGGTGTACAATATATAGCAAAACGTGAAATGTGGCGGTCGCTGCGTGTTTTTTTCTGTTTGATAAGAACGCTGTCATGTGTTGCACTTAAAACTATTGAACTATTACATTTGAAAAGTGTACATGTCATGCATGCATATTTTAAAACACTGTTTACACAATGGTGCATCAGCGTCAATTGCCTGGTCTTGCTCATTTGTTTTTAAGCCGAAGTACTGCCATATGGCACTTAGCACCCATGGTTTGTCCACAAGTTGCAGGGTGGTGGCAGCAGCCTCAGTACCTCGGTAAGCACGTTCCGATGATTTACGGTTAAAGTGAAGAATTTTGAGTGTTCACACAACAACATCAGCTCCACTGGAATTGCCACCTGGGGCTGTTTGCGTGTCCCTATGACCCTTAGAGTTATGTTGGCCAGAGTCTTGAAGGCCACCCATGCCGAACAGGTTGAAGGGTAGGATCCTGACAAAGACCAAGGGGTTAACAACCCCATCCCATAAAAATCACCATTACGGAAACAACAACAAATAAACATACCTTTGCGGCCCTACATGCCAGTAGGCATGAAAGAAACTGAAGAAGACATTCAAATACAATAGCGCCAAAAAATAAACAAGTAGGCCTACACCTCAACTGTTTGCTTCTGTTCACTGATTTTGAACACACCTGTGCTGCCCTATCTGGAACCCTTACTGTGCCAAACACAGGCCGTAGGTGCCGGCGGCGTCCGGGGACTCTGCAGCACTGCACATAATCGGTCTTACGTCAGCACCTACGCCCTGATAAGACAACAGATAAGCCAGCAAGGGTTGATGAGATTATGCTCAATATCCCTAATATATTTTGAATGCTAGCCCTCTGGCCTAGATTCCTTCTTTTTCAGCCAACCGGATGCACTGAATGCAACTTACCTCACTCGCACCATGCAGTGGGCAGATCTAAGGCCAAAGCACAACCAGTGCCAAAGCAAAGCTACAGCTGGGCACTACAGCACCCAGACCAAGGCCACAGCCATGCCACACTAGGGCTTGAGCATAAGCAAGTCTATTATCGATTGGGTGGTGACAAAAATTTGCAAAATCAGTTTAAAATAAGTGTTAGAAGTTTACTTACTCAAACCAAAGGTTTGCGGGAGCTGAATTTGTCTATTTTCACAGGGATAATGTCTTTTTCGCCAGGTAAACCCTTAGCAAAAAGAAGTTTATTAAAGTTTACTATAAGTATACTTATTCTATACTAAAACTGAGGAAGTATACTTGAAGTTGACTTTTATAAACTATATTTTATATACTTATAGAATAGTATAGTAAAGTATATTGGCTTATACTGAAACAACAAAGTCTAAGACTAAGTACATTTATAGTAAGACTTACACTTATACTGTACTTTAAAATGAAAACATATATACTTTTCCTTTAGTCAAGTCATTGACTCGTGCTTAGCATTTAATTTATATATTAATATAATATAATTTTTGCTAAAGGAAGACTTACACTTATATTTTCCCTTAGCAAAAACAAGTTTATTAAAGTTAATAAACTTATTTTTGCTAAGGGTGGTCTTTGTTTTTGTTTGTATGTTTGAAAATATATCAAAGTTGTTTTCAACATTATGTCTTTTGATTTTGTAAATGCATCACACTCTTGTGTACATACAGTTTGAGTAAAGCTACAAAGCTACAAGTAATATGCCAAGCAAACTTAAAGTATAACAACAAGTAAACCAGTAAAATAACCGAAGTTTACAAACATATACTGCATGGAGCAGTCATGGTCTAGCGGCTAAGGTGCTGCTCTCTCCTCCATCCTCCTCCTGTGACTGAGGTACCCTCAGCATGGTCACATGTGTGATGGGTTAAAAGCAGTGTGTGATCACAATGACAAAAGGGAATTGCTTCATTTATTTTATTACTTTATAATAAACTAAAAATAGGAACTTTAAGTACATAACTAGTACAATGGCAGTATAAAAAATAAGTGTACTTCTGGTATACTATAAGTATATTTTAGAGTGTACTTTTGTAAACTTAAAATTAACTTTAAAATATACTTAAAGAATACTTTTATAAACTTAAAGTGTTCCAATTTAATATAAAAAAGTATTAAATTAGCATACTTTTTAGTACACTAAAAGTACATGGTCTGTGTACTTCTGTTCTATACTTATACTTATACTGAAGTATACTTCATAAAATAAACTTTAAGTATACTACTTTTTGCTAAGGGAAGCCTCATTTTAAGTGGAACAATAATAGAAATGGCTGAGAATAGGCACTATGCCGATATTAGGATCACTTCCGCTAATAGGGCCACACTAAAGCTTCAACCAGGGCCAGCAAAGCCAGATCAGACCCAGGTCAGGGGGACAGCAAGTATTGAACAATGCTTACAGCTTTACAGAGGTTTCAATTTCCCCCTGCAACAACATGGTTTGACTTGCATCTTTCATTTCACACAGTGGTCATTACAGCCTGAAAAAGCTGGACAGCATGGGCAGCTGTCTTGTTTGATTTAAGCCAATCGATTTAGCGGTGCCACTCAGGGGCGTTGCCCACTTAGTGCTAGCCCCTGCACAGACAGGCAGGCTGCTAATCCAGCCAGCCTACATATGGTGTCCCAAATGCTGCCAGGGTCTGCTTCACTCGCTCAGGAGAGCGGGCAAGTCTGTCCCCACACTGGGAGGTGGTGGCCATCTTGACAGAAGGGAGGGAGTTAAGGTGAAGGGGTGTGTGTGTGTGTGTGTGTGTGGTGTCAGTGAGCATGACGTCTTCAGCTTATCAGGAGATATAATTTCTACACATCTGTTACAGTCATCAGATATGCAATAGCATCCATCCTACCTCCAACCTATCAACCAAGTAAGGTGATGTGTCCCCATCTTGTGTGTGTGTGTGTGCGTGTCTGTGTGTGTGTGTGTATTTCCGTGTGTGTGGCAAAGAGAAGGGGGGGGGGGGGGGGTCTGGCCATGCTGTGGATGTGGGAAAGCAAGTTCTAGCGGTTTATTCTGCCTGCTGGTGTGAAAGCTCTGGGCCCCCACAGTTCTCTCACGCTCCCCCTCTGTCCGTCTGGGCTGAGCCGGGCCAGGTCAGGTTTGGCTGGCCCGCTTTGCTCAACCTCAGTTCAGCATCACTGCTATCCTACTGAGATGGAGCAAGGAGGGCCTGTATCGTCACAGCCAGCATAAAAAGACACACACACACACACACACACACATACAAAAGCAAGCCCTCCACAGTCTCCCCACACCAGCATGTTTACACTGCAGAAACAAAACCATTAACTCAAAATAGCCTACCTGCTGACAATGCACTGGTACAAATATGGAAATATAGATAAACAACACTTTGGATGGGGCACAGTAGGCCCCATTGTTGCAAGCGGATATGCAAGGGCCCATGATCACCTCTGTGTTTAGTGCACCAACACCAAAATGTGCTAAGCTAAAATACACACATCTACTTAGGTCAAGCACTATTACATACCAACTCCTGCACTGGAAATACAATATCATTTTATATGCTCCAAGACATTTTAACAAGGAAAAACAGATGTTATTAATCGATAAGTCATATAGCCTAGGTTTTTAAGTGTGCCATGGACAATTTTGCCTTTTCCCTTTTTGCTCTTGTTTCGCAAGTCCGCAAGCCAAGAATGCACAGACGTCATGGTCAGACAATCTACATCTAGCGTTTTACACACACACACACACACACACACACACACACACACACACACACACACACACACACACACACACACACACACACACACACACACACACACCTTTGGCTACCTCGGTATCAATGCCACGGCTAAAGTCAGAGGCACTAGCAACCTGAGGTGTGTGAGAAGAGGTTTAAGAATGAAGAGCTGGGCAGAAAGAACATCCTGTGCCCCACTTGCATGAGTCCAGTGTGCTATAACCCTGCTGTGAAGACTACAATTACATATTATAGTGGCCCACTGACCATACTACTACATACTTGTCCTACTTGTATATTTTGTCCCGTTTGTATTATGTGCCTATATGTACACTCACTGGCCACTTTATGAGGTACACCTAGCTTGTACCGGGTTGGACCCCCTTTTGCCTTCAGAACTGCCTTAATCCTTCATGGCATAGATTCAACAAGGTACTGAAAACATTCCTCAGAGAGTTTGGTCCATATTGACATGATAGCATCACACAGTTGCTGCAGATCTGTCGGCTGCACATCCATGATGCGAATCTCCCGTTCCACCACATCCCAAAGGTGCTCTATTGGATTGAGATCTGGTGACTGTGGAGGCCATTTGAGTACAGTGAACTCATTGTCATGTTCGAGAAACCAGTCTGAGATGATTCGAGCTTTATGACATGGTGCGTTATTCTGCTGAAAGTAGCCATCAGAAGATGGGTACGCTGTGATCATAAAGGGATGCACATGGTCAGCAACAATACTCAGGTAGGTTGTGGCGTTGCAACAATGCTCAATTGGTACTAAGGGGTCCAAAGAGTGCCAAGAAAATACCCCCCACACCATTACACTGTGTGTATGTATGCGTGTATGTATGCGTGTATGTATGTATGCGTGTATGTATGTGTATGTGCAGCCTTGCTGTGTGGCGCCGGCAATGTTTCTTGTACCCCTGATTGTTAAAGTAGTATTGAACCTCTGAAAAATATTTGAATCCTGTCTATGAAAAATGTGATTGGTGGGTTCAAATAAAGAGTTGTATGTATGTGTATGTGTGTGTGTGTGTGTGTGTGTATGTGTGTGTGCATGTATGTATATATGTGTGTGTGTATGTGTATGTGTTGTGGCGCTATGTTTCTGGGTTAAGTACATTCGCAGCATCCATTACTGATGCACAGTCCAGATTCCCTGCTGAGCAGGCTTATGCAGTGCCCCACTTTCCAGCCTGCACTCTTTTATGACACTGCTGCTGTGCATGTGACAGACTGTGCCACTGGCAGCAGTAAATCTGTGATGGATGTCTCTTCCAGGTGAAACGACTTTACACTGCTGCATTTGTTGCAAGAGAGGTATAGATCTCCCTTATCTGTATCAGAGGTCAAACTATATGTTTAGTCCAGCCTGTCTCCAATGAACTGGTCTGTTAGGCGTGACGAATGTGACAGCTGCTGTGAATAAAATATTCTATGGAGCGGAGCAACGTTCGGTTTGAGTAGGGTTCTGGTCAACAATATGAAATCTTTAGTAGCCCCTTAAACAATATCAATGAGAAAGACCCATCAAACGGCACACCTAAATGATATAAAACAAGCATTTAACGTGCCAGCCAAGAGCACTGCAATGGACGTGAGGTGATTTCGAACTCAAGAGGCCGAGAACATTCCACAACAGCCCTCCCACTCAGACATCACCCTAGTCCAGTTCAACTCCGTGGGTGGAGACCAACGAATTCGCTAAATATTAACGTGCAAATTGTTAAAAAAAATAAATAAAAATAAATAGCGGGTCGTTTCTCTGACCACTCATGCATGCGTTCCCAACTTTGTCAAGACTAACTTGCATAGTCTCTGTGGTCAAGACGTAACTAGCTAAAGTTATTTCTAGACCCCTTTCAGACGGCGTATGGTCAGCCGCGAAGTGACGTCACCAAAACAAGTAATTTAAGAAACCCCTTTAAATATGCAGAAATCGTACTGGACGATGGCATTTTCAGTTATCCTTAAAATTCAAATGACAAAATAACAATGAAAACACCGCCGTTCCAAAAAGAATGGCCTCTTTCTCTGGTTACTGCTTCACCAATCCTACCCCTTTGGTTTTATCATAATAATCCAGTTACCTCGCTGGTTCAAAACGGTGGGTAACACTACATTATGTGCTACCATGAGCTGCTTATCAATAGTTCTCAGAGCTGATAACAGTAAAACAGCGCATCTTCCTCCATCCTTATTTCAACAGCACATTGTTTACAGTCTCCAGTGATAATGAAACGAAACTAAACAGCTACGACTGCAAGAAAATCGAAAATGAACATGTGAAATCAGGTCGGGGGGGTTCATTCCTTACTGACATTAAATTCCAATCGTGCTTGGTAAGACATTGCTCACCAGTTTCCTGACGGTAGTGATGGTGGCGTTAGCAGTCAAGATGGCAATTACAGTATAAGTTCACGTTAATACGCTAGCCAGAACTAGCTTTCTGCTAGGTCACAAATATTCTGGTAAGATTCCTGCTGCCGTGCAGAGATAAACATGAATTGCTGTTACGCTTAAATATTAGTTTACCTTAATATCAGAACTTAAACCTGTCTAAACTTGCAAATGAATTTAGTTATGCTAGTTAAAACATCACCTAGTACCTCAGCGACGGCGGTTATGCAAAGCTAGCCAGCTAACGTTAACGCAGTAGAGCATCAGGCTAATCAAATAAACCAGACAGTCAGTGCACCTACCAGGTCAAACCCAACAGGAATCCGAAGCAAGAAACCAGTAGAGTGGTTTCTTTTGTTTAAGTCTTGCTGGGAGACTTGTTTCAGATCAAATGATTAGAAACAGCAGGAGAATTCGAAAAACACATCATCTTGTTTGTTTCACTTGGTTCCTTGTTTGTTCAGATTAGGAGGCCGTTTGAGAGCTCATCGCAAGAACGTATCACACCCACAACGAAAAAGAGCTGCCAAATTCTGTCCCCGCCCCTCTCTCAGAAACTGTATGTGAAATGGACGGAGAGCGAGACGCTCACAGCCAATGGCTTCAAAGCAAATAGACGCTGAACCAGAGAGCCTACATCCGGCTTTGCGCTGAACTAGACTGCCCTCCACTGTGCTGAGTACAGTCGTCTCTGCGGTAGAAATGCAGATTATGTACACATAAATGTTTACCGTATTTACTGTTCTGCGCAGAAACACATGCCCTTTTCATTGTGGAGTAAGTGTGGCATCTGCTGTCTGTGTGCCTTTTTGATAATAGCAGCTGACAAAAATGCAAGGTCTGGATTTTTTGTCGTTTAAATAAAAATATATACCGCCATCTATCGGTAAAAACATTTCTCCCGTTCAAACAAACATGACTTGCATCTACTTAGTGTTTAAGCCAATTTACTTTAAAAATCTAGCAGTCAGATTAACTAATTTAAAGTGAGTGGAAATTCTTGCCTCGTTTCTTAAGCAGATTTAACATCTCATTACAGTGTACCTGGACCTAGTGTGCGTTTGGCCAGACACCTCTTTTATGTGCTGGGTAAGTTTAAATTTGGTCTGTAGTTTGAGTCTTGGGTTTGACTATTTTACTAATCTCCTACGGCCGCGGTGGTTACTAATAAAGTATAATAAATATTTGCCTGTATCTAGAGGAGTTGTCAGGGCTGTCCCCTCAGGCCAGTGCTGTTTGTCAATAGAACCCTTCTCCATAAAGCTGAGATCTGTACAGGCAAGCCATGCATCATGAGAGCTGCCCTACAAAGGCAAAGTGCAGTAACTATGTGAACATAGAAACTAAGAAAAATGCCTTGATGTATAATGTTGCCATACTGCCAGGTCAAACATGCTGTACGTACAATAGTGGTGATGCTTTTGTGTACTTTTTAAACAACAAGGCAATGCATATAATACATTTTAGGGCAGTTCAAAGTGCTTTACATAAAAATATACATACATATATAATAAACAGACAGAGAAACAAGTTAAAGTTAAAGTAAAAGTAAGTAGTTAAAAAGTTAATATTAAAAAAAAAAAAACAAGTAAATCAACAAGAAGTACCGTAGAGGGTGACATAGAGGGTGTTAAAGTCAATTTTCAGTCTAAACTCAATTTGACAAAATGTACTGCCTTTTGGCTTTGTACGGCAGTTATAATTAAGTAGTACTTTAGTAAAGTTACACTGTTACAGTGTACATTGTGGAGTACAGTGTAACACAGTGTGTAACAATATGTAGTATAATGCACACCAGAGAGTGTTAACTGTCAGCTCTTTGATGTACAGTGTCTTAAGCAGGGGGGGTTGGCTGTGGCAGTAGTAGGCTACTTTGAAAACTGATATTGCTTTGTGATACTAGTTTTTGGTGTAACATCAAATGCTTTATACTTCACTTGGCACAATCAAACAAAATACATAATTGGATTAGATTATATATGTAGCTGAAAAGAATGCAACACAATTTATGCTCTGTAACACTGCAGGACCCTGCACCGTAGACTCATTGGTGGCAATAGCCTAAACTTTGCAAGCTGCAAGTGAGAACACATGGTTTTATGCATTTGTTAAATCAGCTGTATATGGGGGGCATTAGGTGGGTAGATCTATGGTCTATATACTTGACATCTGTTTTCATAAGACCATTGATGAGGCATGAGGAAGATTGAAAGTAAGAAATCAGACACAGATACTTTTGCACAACTTGTACCTGAGTAATAGACCGGGTGCAAAGTGATAAGTGGAACAATATTAGAATGAAACTCCATCCTGGCAAAAAGGAAGCTCTCTGTTCTGCAGAATAGGGAAGAAGAATTTTTCCCCCAGATCTAAAGAATTACACCTGACACAACAAGAAGTAAGTCTGGCCTGCTTTTTTGGCTATAGTGAGGGATGTAGTACATACTGAATCACGCTTACTTTTATTTCAGAAAAGTCCTTAGATCAAATGAAGAATAGTTTTTATGCAAAATGTTACAAATGAGAACTCAGGACTCTTTCACCCAAATAAGACAGCAACACCCCTCAAGCATTTAACACATTAGCTGTTCCAAATTGAATTATCTCATTGTATGCTTTCAAAAAAAACATCATGACCTGACACAGCACATGAAGGTTGCATTTTATTGGGTTTGTGTTTTAGGGTCATTCCATCTCAAATAACTCTATTCAGATGTCACCATCAAAAACATCCCTACAAGTGTTGTGCAAGTTGTAATAATTATGATTAATTGATTTTAAACATATATGAATTAAAAATTAAAAAATTAAAATTAAAAAATTAAAAGCAAATCGTATCTGTGCAACATAAAGTAATTGGCAGAAATTGGCAATACTACTTCAGGATATGTGAAGGCATTGGTGTTAAGGTTAGGATATGGCTAGAGTAAAGTATAGCCTATGGCCTAAGGTTAGGATAGGGTTGGTGTAAGGTATAGCCTATAGTCTATGGCCTAAGGTTAAGATAGGGCTAGAATAAGGTATAGCCTGTGGCCTAGGGTAAGGTTAGGACAGGGCTAGAGTAAGGTATAGCCTATGGCCTATTTAAGTATGTTTTAGAAGTTTCTATACTTTGTTATAATTCTGAAAACTTTACTTCTGAGTGAAATGCATTCATTTTACAGTATAGATACAAATATCTGATGAAATTAAATTGGATGGTCTAAGTGACTGCAACAAAATTGTGGGGAACCTGACTTGTCATTGGGTGACCATCAAAACCATTATAGATGTAATAAGGCAAGAGTATTACAGCAAGAGCAAGAGTTCTAGACATTAATATCTGGGATCCTAAATGAAGATTTTGATTTAGATTACTAGATTTAGAAGTAGTCTTACAGTTGTCATATGTGGAGTCCAAGGGGGTGATTTTGTAATTTCATTAGCAAGGAGAAAAATACTAATGGGAGAGATGTCAGAAACATGTGTCACACAAGTGTCAGTGTGACTGTCTGATGTGAGGATGTGATGAGGATGGCTTATTCTGACAAATGTACGCTTCCCTCTGCATAACTTATTCAACATTAAAGTAGAACTCTTGCACAATGTACCATCATGAGTGTTTTCCATCTGTAGTGTTTTTTTCCTCCATTTTTTTTAGCATGAGGGTTTAACATAATGCTGTAATGTTTAAAGGGGTCCTTCCGTCAAAAAACACTTTTAGTAGCTCTATTTACAATGTGGTGGGTCACAACAAGCAGTATATGCACGCAACATTCCAAGACGTGAAATTCGATCCTCATGGTTTTACTGGTCATTGAAGGGTCAAGCTAACCAAAACGAGCGGATCAGAGCAGGCTAAACCTATCTACGTCACTAGGTCGTAAGCCCCGCCCAGAGCCATGTATGGCACGCTCACATCCATTGAGAACAGTGGACAGAAGCTAGGTGAACGAAAGACAGCGAATTTGCCCAATCAGAGGTGCCTTATTGACACGTCATGGATATTCACGAGGGACACCGGAAAAGCCAGTCGTTCAACCACTAGACCTGTTATAGCTTACAGAAAACGGCGTCAAACAAGAGAACTAGGACATAATTTTTCACAGAAATGACGCACAATGCATTCAACCATAGTGGCGACACAGAAATATGAAATAAAATAATGTAATAATGAAAAATAACGATGGAAGGACCCCTTTAAGTGACTTTAGCATAATCAGAATCAGATTATGTTGTACTGTTTAAGTGATAACACAGGTTACACCTTGCTTGATCCAGCTGTATGGGAATCGAAGTCAATGGAACTTCAGAGCACTCAATGCCAGGAAATACTTTGAAGTGGAGTTTTTCATCTTTGACCATAACAGCCTGTG
This sequence comes from Setipinna tenuifilis, assembly GCA_030347295.1. NCBI lineage: Eukaryota > Metazoa > Chordata > Actinopteri > Clupeiformes > Engraulidae > Setipinna > Setipinna tenuifilis. The sequence goes on from CM059280.1 coordinate 29,223,659, forward strand.
CTATGATCCACAACCATACAATACCAACACAAAGAATGTACACATGAAGGGGATCTTCATTGTTGTTAAGAAGTTTTGCCTGTGCATACTTTGTATTTGTAAGAGCCCCAGCAGAGTTAAAAATTGTGTTCAGTGGTAAGGTTGTGTAAAAAAAAAAACCTCCTAGTAGTTTAATTTCAGATGTGACACACACACACACACACACACACACACACACACACAAAGAGAACACAATTTGTTGTTTCAGATAATTTTATTGCTGTGCTTGTTCATTGATTACACTCCTTGGAATGCAACTGAAAGCTGTGTTTGGTGGGTCAATCCGAACACAGAAACCGATACATTTCTGTTATTGAACATTTAAATAGCAAAAACAACAACTCAAAAACGAAATGATACATTACACTACGAGGTCTTTTAAGAGTTGTGCTCATTATCACAGACTAGGAGGTCTATACAAGTTTTTTTATAATCATTTACACATATATAAGATATAGTACAAGAAGAAATGACAGAGGTGTACACATTCCATTACGTGGAACATATAACTGCCAGTATACCAAATGCCTTAAAAACAAACAGCTTCAAAAACAGGAGCCCCTCACAGAGGAGGCCCTGCTCGGTAGTCTGCCATGTGGAGGATGGGCTGGCGAGAGCACTTATTGGTGGACAAGAGTGTTTATTGGCCAATTGTCACCAGGTGGAAGCAGTGGACGAGACAGCTCATTGGCCAAGTGACACCAAAGAGGATGCATTGGACAAGAGTGTTGATTGGGGGGTGAGAGAGCTCAGTGGCAAGCTGATAAGAGGATGACAACGAGAGTGCCCATTGGTAGACGAAAGTGCCCTTTGGAGGACGAGAGTCAGGAGTCAAAGCTGCGGTTTGTGGGGACACTGCAGCTTGTCTGGACTCCTCTTGAAATTATGTTTAATGTTTTTTTGTTTCTTTTTGTTTTTTTTTTGTTAAGCAAGAAGTTTGCTCTTCTGTATCCTCCTATCTACTAACATAGATTGCATCTGTGCTATAGAATGCTAATACACTGCAATGCTATTACACATTGTTAGGCCAGGGATGCAAATGAGCATACCATATATGGCTACTAAGATCCATGTTGATTAAAAAACCTTAAACGTTTTTGTGCTGCCACTGCCTGACCATGTCCCCGGCAACAGCATGTTGTAGAACTTGTGAAAATGAACACATTACAATATTACAACACACTTTTACAATTGTTTTCTTGTTTTTGCATGTTTTCGAATGGCACACAGAACAATGTCATGTCAATGAATGTCTATTTACACAGAAAAAAGCAGTTTGTATTGATAGCTGATTCTTAATTCTACAGCCCTCTGGTGGTAATAATGCACCCATCTTTCTCAGCTTCCATAAGGATATGTATAGGCTGGCCTGGTCGCAGTGTGAAATCAGAAAATGAAGCTGAATAGTTTATTAATGAGCCCTATGAATCCAGTTTTTGGTACTTGTGGCAAGCACCCTATAGCACACAGTGATATACTTCACTGGATGGTTATATGAATCATGGGACCCTTTACATGCTATGAGATGAACTGTTATGGTCCAAGAATAGAGATGTGGTCCACATGGGCTAATCTCCTACTTCAAACACACACTACAGAGCACACTTAACCAGGGTCTGCCCGTGTTTTGTTTTTAACGTGACAAAGATAGCAATGTGCACACACACACACACACACACCACCCTCATACACACTTACACACACACGAGACTAGAGGTGGCTGCAACCTCAAGATCGAAGAGGGAGGTGAACATGGGGATGCTCAGCTGAATTATACATGGCAGGGGGTTGGTCTGGTGGCTCTGGCCCTGTCGGGGACAGCAGTGGGCACTTGGAGAGATGGATGGTGAAGGTCACCTTGAAAAGACGAGGCCACTGCCAGTCCCCAGTCCCTCGCTGCTCAACGGGTCTTGAAAGGTAATCAGGCTTCATACACCCTACAGGGCACAGGGGCAGAGTGAGTGACCCAGCATACACACACATCAGCATACACACACGTATACTACACACACACATGCACATGCAAACACACACATACACACATGCACACAAACATGCCCATATGGATGCATGCATACACCTACACACACACACACACACACACAGACTAAAGCAAATGAAAGAGCTTTAACAAACACATGCAATGAGTTGCCCATCACATGAACTATCTACTTAGAGTCCAACCAAAGGCTTTGATTTTGTTGTCAAGAGTACAGAATCAGAGTGGACCAGCCTTTAAAAATGCCATAAAATAAACAGACTAAAAGTATTGAAGAACTATTGCTAACACAAATGTATTGATAGCACTAGCCAGCAGGAAAGAGTAAATCTGAGATATTCTCTGTCTGACAGTAGGTTCAATAACAGTTACATACATAGATAACAATAAAATAAATTTGAATAAACAAATAAACTGGAACCCTAAACAATTTTTACCTTTCAAAACAAACCCCAGCTTGCAATAAATACTTGCTGCCAGTAGATGGTACTGTTATACATCTGCCCTGTTCTCTGCCTTGCCTGGCATGACTTGGGGCTGAATTGAGAAAGTGGCAGAAATTTTCCACAAGCAATATGCTGGGTTTACCTGTGCTTGTCCTTCCAGATCCTGAACCACTTGACCAGATTTTTAGTGCTCTGGAGCCGAGGGTGCAGACAGTACTCCTGGCCTTTGAAGCGAGAGACATTCTCCATGGTCACACTGGAAACAGGCACAAGCAGCAAGCATTACTCAACTATACTTGCCATTAGAAAAAATGCATTTAAAAGAAATAAATAAAGATATTATCTGTTGGGCTCATAAAGGAAAATAATATACTGGCAAATTAGATGAAAAAACATGTTTTGCTTAGCTTAACACATAACACACGTAACACTCAACTTAATTTTCAGTCCCTTAGTCTGCAATGTAAAAAAGGAGGGGGGTGTTCGGGGGGGGGGGGGGGGGGTGTCTTACACAACCAATCCCAAACAAACACGGTGAGGGCAGCCTGTCCCCCTTAACAAATACGTTGAATCTCTTAGAGGCCACTGAAGGTAAGGGTGAGTTAACACGCTTGCATGTTTAGTTCAGTCCTTGGGTCATGTATGAAATCAGTTGTGTTGAAGAAAAAACGTTTGCTTGTAAATGTAATTATCTGCAAAAAAGATATGTAAGATAAACACAATGTTTGCCAGAATTGCTTAGAGCACTTCTTACATATTTCACCATTGAAGTTTCTCATTTGTTTAATAATGTATGACATATCCAATAGTCACCCAATAGATGATTTATTAATTCTTTTAATTTTTACACATCAATTAGCAAGATGCTGCACTGCGGTGGGTGTGTGAAATAATGCAGACAGTGAACTAATAGAGCCCCATCAGTATCATGGACACTGCTTAAAATGGCCGTTTCAATGAAAGGGTTCATTCCCATTGAGCTGCTAGTGCTCTTTGTGCGCCCCTGAAGAGTCTGTGACACCTCTCTGGCGGCAGCAGCAGGAGGAGGTCCAGGCTCTAGCAGCCAAAACACCACCACAGCTCTCACTAAGGCCCGTTAGATCATTCATAACACAATCCCTCTCCAGTCTCTCATCATCATCATCGTCGTCGTCACCATTGTCAGCATCTTTATCTTCCTCTACCAATATCCCTTACACAAAGACCCCCACTGTATCTTCCCCAGAGATGTCCTGTTGACATTTTCTATGCTGAGCTTACACTCTACACTCTCTACTCTGTCTTGTAACCCATGTCATCAACGTGTGACAAATGGTCCCTGAATGGAGATCAGGAGATGAGGACATGAAGCCCCCCCCCCTCCGGCTGTGGGTCTGCTGGGCATTCACCTGCGGGCCGGGCGCACAGACCCCACGGATGGACAGAGGCCTTTTTGTTGACTCTGGGCTGGGGCTTTGGTGAGAGCAGCTCTCTCTCTCTGCATGCTAAACGGCCCGGCCCAATGGCGCTGCCAACATCAACGGGCACAAGGGCCACTGGGCTTTTCCGGCACATGCTGAGTCGCATTTTTCACCGAGGCCGCCGAGCAGCAGAAACAGGGGCCGCCAGGGCTGGCCCACAGCTCGTCCGTTCGCTCGCCGGGTGTATTAATTAATTAATCCCAGCATCGGGAAGGACATGTGTTGGGCTCGCCCGAGCGGCGCGGGGCTCCACTTCTGACTGGCGTACAAGTGGATGTAGGTCAGAGCCTGACAGGCTGTCAGAAGGAAACTGACTTGCCCACAAATAAATCTTGTTTACAGCTGTGTCTAGCAGAAAAGTGTCAGTGAACTATGCGCAAGGGGTAATAAAAACATTTATGAGGTTCGAGGAAATGACTTTGTTTGGAAACATCCTATAAAACCCATGGTTAAAAAACACAGCCAGTTGTGCCTTGCTGCTTGTTAACTCTTTATTTGCAACCATTTTCTTTATAAAAACATGTGCCATACCACTCATGACCACTAGGTGCCGCTAGTGTACGCCATTTGACAGAGCAGCGCACAGGGATAGCGCTGTTCATAAATAACAGTCGGGGAAGCAAGCAGAGTTTGGCTGCCACATCTGGGCCTCAGTGACAGGGAATGTCTGGCACAGGTGACAGGCATGGCCGCTCCTCTTACCCTATCCTACTTACAGCAAAACAATTCACCAGCTTCAATGCCCTGCCCTGCTCTGCCAACAAACAAAACAAAGAGGACAGAGGTGATCTCGTGCTCGGTGCTAAATCTTTAAGCATTTCACAGATGTCAAGGCTTCAGTATCATATCTCTGACTGACAGTGTATGACAGCCTGCATGAGACGGCTTTGATTCATGAACTAGCAGCCAGATGTTTCAATCTCCAGTGACGGATGCACCCTTCAGCAAAACACAAGCATCTGATTAATCATCAGATCCTTTTCTCTCTGCCTAAAAGCCCCGTCAGCTGCATTCACCAGTCTGATAGCTACAGCTCAATTACCCCAGTCAGCCAGCGAACCACGGGGAAAAGAAAACAAGAACAAAAAGCCAAGAAAAAAAGAAAGCGGCAAGCAGATGAATGAATGGAGTGCTGGAAGTCTGAGATGAGGACTCACAATATCATCTTCTCCTGGCAGAAGGGGTGTTTTGGTTTAATCTCCAGCTTCTGCACGTCCTTGTAGCGGATCTTGGGGCCTTTTCTTGTGCACCTGCATTTGTATGCTGCGCAAGAGAGAGGCAGACATGTCATCACATTTCTATCAAAAAGGGGATGACAGGCAGATAGCAGAGATTCAAAAGTATTCATTACCCACTTGGCAAAGAAAATGAGTTCCATCATCTACACTGCTCTATTCTATAACATGCCTGCCTTCTTTTCTCCACCCTCAGCCATTTTCTGCTGAGTTCATGATAGAATCTACAAATACCTTACTTGTAGCCTAGACTCCATTGTGAATATCGTTAGACGGTCAATTGAAAAGTATCATTATTATTATATAGAAAATGGGAAAAGAGATTGAAAAGAAAAAAGAACAAACATGGCTCAGAACAACTCGCAATGCCCCAACAACAGGCCACTGCCCCAGTGCTAAAGACTGGGCCAAAATGGCTTAGGGCAGCTGTTGGATGGGAGGTCGTGCCATACAGCATTTGCATGTGGCTGCTGGCAGGTGGGCATGTGTTTCCATTGCCTCCTTTAAAAGAGAGCCTGACCTACATCCAGAACTCAATCAGTATTTCCTAAATCCCTGCACACAGAACCTCACACAACACACATGCACACACATATCAAACTGAAAAGAAAAGAAACGGAACTCCGTGGTAAAGAAGACCACATACATGCTTTGGCTATCTTACAAACAAGTACAAAGAATGCTGTACGTGAGGTACTGCTAATCTGACAAAAGGTTCTCTCATGTTAGCGAAATTAACAAAAATACTTCCTACTTTATATATTAATTTAGGACGAGCTATGAACTCTACAATTACCCTATCACTCTAGCCTGCACTAGTCGCCTAACCGTGTTTGTTTTCATGCAGCCTACTTCATACTTCAGATAAACAACTTTGACAGATAAAAGTATGTTGTTCACTTTTGCTACTTCAAAGTCGTAAGCAGAAATGTAACGAATTAATTTATAATTTCATCAAACTATGGCTTTTTTACCTTCTGTGTTGAGCGAGTAGATTGCAATGACCAACAAAAGTAGCGCGGCCGTGCAGCGACTCATTCTCGCGCTCCTCTCAAGTGTTGTCTTCTGATTTCGGTGTGCTTCTTTCCTCTTCTGGACCGGAGTGAAGTGGTTATATCCTCATGTAAAACGGGTCTCTGGTCTCTGGCGACGCCTCTCCCTCTCTTTTCCTCTCTTGTGCTCGGCGAGGGGCTTTGTGCAGTCAAGTGCGCTTGGTGAGAACGGCGGGTACCGTGTGCCGTTTGCAATCTGATGAATCCTTTGAGTAGGCAGCGGCTTTTAAAAGGAGTCGTCTCATTACTATGCACGACGAATGCAGCACGTCCACTCCATCAGCGAGAGAGGGGGCACAGGGGAAGTGGACAATCGACACACACACACACACACACACACACACACACACACACACACACACACACACACACAACCTCCGAGAAAAACTGTTTGTGTAGGTCGATATTAAGATTAAGGTGTTTATTTTAACCCATTGGGTGTCCCTATGTTGGATTTCGCGAAATATTGTTTATGATTTTTTGTAGATAGCTGTAGCATAGGCCTACATCTGCCATCTGAAGGGTTGGGACATCTATATAACATACATTCGGATGCGGATTCGAATGGATTTAATTCATTATTGTGTATTTTTGCCAGCAGTATTTTTTTATAGTGGCTGGAACACTTTTTATATCAACTTCCAAAGTTAAAAGTGTTAAAATCTAAATTTAATCGGTTTAAGAAAAACAGTGCTATGCATAATTTGTCATTATGTAAAACATTGCAGTGTATAAGAGTCATATTTTCAGGTTGCATAACCCTGCCATCTCATCAGGATGGAATAGTTCATCACACTTTGACTCACTCAGTGCACAGAGGGAGTTGTGTTTGAAAGTGCCCTCGCTCTTTCTCTCTCTCTCATTATGGTTAAGTCGGTTGTCAAGGACCCCGCATTACATATGTGACGCTTCTGGTTTTGAATGCCTGTGTCTGAGATCTATGGAGGCCATTGTGGGCTAATCACTTGATCTCCACCCAAGTGTTTAGTCATGGCAGGCTTTTGTGATGTGTAGGGCTTCCAGGAATATAGCATGAAGTCACTGAAGAGACACCGGACGAGCACTCACCTTTCTTCTGTCGCCAGCCATCAGCTGCCTGCTGTTAAGGAACGTCTTTGGAACAGTTTACCACTTGGGCTCAGATCAAAAACTCCTTAACTGCTTTAAAATCTCTCAAAGCACATCTCCTCCAGCTTGCGTTTCGATAGCCTCTGACACTGTAGGGATCTTGATTTGACTTTTGTGATGTTAGTACTTTGTCTTGTCTTTGTTTGATGGTAATGGTTTACGCTCATCAGATACACTCATCCTCTCCACCCCCATTGCACATCTTCATTCCATGGGTGATAAGGCATTTAGTGTGGCTGGTCCCAAACTCTGGAACTCCCTTCCACTTGCACTGTCAATGCACTTCATTCTCCACCTTCAAAACTAGGCTCAAAACCAGGGGTGGAAAGTAACAAATTACATTTACTCAAGTTACTGTAATTGAGTAGTTTTTAGGAGTACTTTGTAATTTTCTAAGTAGTTTTTGAAATAGGTAATTTTACTTTTACTCGAGTACATTTTAAGCCAAGCATGTTACTTTACTACATTGGAAGCCACCCACATTACTGAGTAAAATAATATTGATAGGGGAAAAAAATAAAATGCACGGGGGAAAAAATCTGCCGGAACTGAAAGGAAATTTCATTGTTTCACACAATCTAGATCAAGGCGTTCTTTACTTTTATTGTAGTGTTGCGAGTTGGACCATATGACCGAACATAGAGTGCACATTACAGTATACCTCTCAACAGTTTGTGACTGTCCCTGTGTGTGTTGTGGAACACTGAACTAAGAGCACCATGTTACTGAGCTCAGTTATGAGCTGCGAGTTTGGATATGCACTTTATACGGCTAAAGGTTGATTAAAACTACTTGTGCTTGATTTGGTTTATGACTCATCCTTTTTTACGTCAAATAATTGAAAGTAACATCTGAAATGAAGTATTTTTTACTTTTACTCGAGTACATTTTCAGATGGGTACTTTTACTTTTACTTGAGTAGGATTTAAGCAAAGTAAAGATACTTTTACTTAATTACAATTTTTTAGTACTTTTTCCACCTCTGCTCAAAATCCACCTTTCACCCTGGCTTTTAAAACCTAGTGCTGACTGTTAGGTGATTTTATTATTTTGATTGATATTTGTCTGTCTCTTGCTTTATTTGTGTGTAAGATTTTGGTGGGGGTGTTTGGTGTGTTGAGACCGGGTTGGGTGTGTATATGTTGCAGTCTGTCTTTGCTACTATTTTAATTACTGTACAGTGTCCCTGGGTACTGTGCAGTTCACTTCAAATGAAATGTATTGTTATTATTAATATGGCCTATGTAATATTTTTACTCTGTCTCATCTGTGTATGATGGTACTGATGTGTTTTAACCTTTAATTTACTGATGTTGTTTAACCTTTAACCTTCTAACCTGGTTGCTAAACTTTTTTCTTGGTAGGCCTACTGTAAAGCACTTTGGTTTTAAATGTGCTATACAAATGAAACTTACTTACTTAAGCGCTCCGTGGGTCAGGGAAAGCCGTACCTGGACACTGTCTCATTTCTGCCTCGCCGGGTTTCGGTTCCGGTGAGGACACGCCACGCCAGAGATGAGTTGAGTTGAGTTATGAAACACAGTTCCAAAAACACCGGCACTAGAAGCCAAAAGCTGTCCCCCCCTGCACTAGGACAGCAATGCAGCTGAAACGAGGTTAGCAGGGAAGCCTTGTAGGAGAGGGACATCCAATGCAGATGTCTGAAGCCTTCCAATGTTTTTGTTAATATAAAAATAGGATCAGAGGAGAATAATGCAAGCATTGTTTTCCCCTTTCCTGTGAGGCCCTCTGAGGAGCTCCAATGACACACACACACACACACACACACACACACACACACATACACATATATACAGATCTGAACACAAGCATACACACTTCTCTCACACACACACCAAGGAATATAGGAAGATGTACACATATGTACACATACGCATACACACACATCTGCACACAAGTATACAAACTTCTTCTCTCAAACACACACCAAATCAATAGACAAAGATACACACACAAACACACACAGGGATGGATACTGATTTTATTTTATTTTATTTATTGACACTGCTCAAGGTTGATAAAAATAAAATAAAATAAATGGTGCTTATGTACCTTGCACATATGTCAAAAAAGCTCAGGTGAACTTATTTCCATTGTGGTCCTTATGCATAAAAAGGAAAAACATATTAAAATGTATGTCTGAAAGTGTACAACTAAAACAGTATGGTGTACAATGTATGTGTAAAAGAATAACACATACAATACATACAAACATAAAAACAAAGACAATAAATAAGTACATTTAAATTACCTTTATGCCATTTTGCTAGACAACCACTTTTTTAATGCTAATTTAAAGGTACTATTGGATGCCATGTTTTTAATATGGTCAGGTAGGTTGTTCCATAGGATTGCCCCTGAATATAAAAAAGAACATTTACCCATTTGCGTATTGCATCTATACAAAACAAGATCAGTGGAGCTTCTCCTTGTGGAGTAGCTATGCACCCCATTTACTCTGTTAAAATAATTGTTAAGATAGACTGGGGTCTCACTGTTGATAATTCTATGTACCATATTCAGGTTAAAATATGCTACTCTGTCTTCTGCGGTTAGCCATTTAAGGCTTCTGAAATGGCAAGGTAAGAGATGGGTGAGTGGGTGTAGTTTAAGAATCAATCTAATTAGTTTGTTTTGAGAGATTTGTAACTTCTTTTTAAGTAATTTAGGCAAGTTGTTGTACCAGGAGATGCAGGCATAGCCCTTGAACTAAGGCCCCTGCCAGAATCTCCATGGCTTCCCTGTTGATGAAACTAGTTATTCTTGCCAGGTATTTAATTTTCTGATTTATTTTTATAATAACCCTGGATGCCATACCCTCTCCTGTCATTTTACTGTCAAGAACACATCCTAAATACGACACAGTGTACTTGGATAAAATTTCAGTATTACCTACTTTAATGTTCAGACCTGGTGATCTATGTAGTTTTACACAGGATTCAAACAAGATTGATTCAGTTTTGCCTAGAAGAAGGGACAATTTATTTTCAGCTAGCCATATACTTACTTTCTGTAATTCAGAACTAAGTGTTCGCACAACGTCTTCTTTGTTATAATGTGATACCAAGAGAGCTGAATCATCTGCATAAAGTAACAAATTGCAGTCGCAAGCTGCCTTCATATCATTGATGTACAACAAAAAGAACAGGGGGCCCAAAATGCTCCCCTGGGGGACACCACAAGAGAGAGGGGCTTGGAAAGGGTTCCACTAACATCTACTACTTGATCCCTCCCATCCAAGTATGACTTAATCCACTGAATAGATGCTTTACTAAAACCCATAGCCATAAGTTTAGTTAAAAGGATATCATGATTGACTGTGTCAAAGGCCTTCTGAAGGTCCAGTAGTATCAGACCACAATATTTCCCTTCATCAATCTCTTTCTTAATAAAATCTGTTAGATAAAGTAAGCATGTGTCTGTAGAATAAGATTTTCTAAAACCTGATTGAAACTCATAGAGAAGGTTGTGAGCAGTCAGATAACTGTCAACCTGTTCAAATTATTTTTGAAATACAACATAGGATGGATACTGGTCGGTAGTTACCCTGCTCTAATTTACTACCTTTCTTATACAGAGGGATAACTCTTGCCCTTTTAAAGTCCACAGGGAAAGTGCTTTGTTCAATGGATAAATTAGTGATATGTGTAATGCATGGAGAAATAATTTCAGCTGCGTCTTGAATAAATCTCGCAGGAATATTATCAAGCCCAGTTGGTTTATTTGGATTGAGACCTTTCAGCATTTTAAGAATTTTGTCATTGGATACCTTAACCAGAGAGAATGAGTCTGCCAAGGCTCCCTTACCCTGATAAAATGACTGCAAAAAAACTGAGTCATAGAGTCCCGTTTGGCTAGGGCAACGTTTTTACTAATGTGTTGGCTATAGTTGCAAAATTGTTGTTCAGATTATTGGCCACTTCAGATTTATCAGATATGACTTTCCCTCCAATATCTAAATTCAGATTCAATGATTTTGTTTTAACTCTATTACTATATCCCACAAGCTTTAAGGTCTTCCGTAATTTCCTTGAATTATTCCTATTCTCAAATATTTTCTCATTGAAAAAACTTGACTTCGCTTTTTTATCAGTTGAATTACCTCATTCCTTTGTTTTTTATAATTGACAAACATCTGCTCATCCTTGTTTTTTCTAAATGTATCATAAAGATTGTTTCTCTTCTGTATGGCTTTTCATATATCTCCATTCATCCATGGCTCTGTCCTGACTTTGATTCTAATATTTTTTACTGAGGCAACCATGTCAATGGCCTTAAGAAACATATTAAAAACAAACCACGCTTTATCCACCTTTGTACTATAGAAAACTGGAGACTATTCTAAATTCTTGAACAGGTCACAGAAAGCCTCTTTACTGTAGTTATTAAACGATCTTGCTTTACTTGTATTGTGACAATTAAACTTGTGTCTCTGAATTTTACGTGTACAGTAGATCATTGAATGATCACTAAGACCATATTCTAAAACTCCACTATTGGATATTTTAGATTTGTCTGAGACCAAAATTAAACCTATGATGGTTTGAGTATTAGTACAGACCCTTGTGAACTGAGTGATAAGCTGCTGAAAATCAAACAGGTTACTAAAATGTTTCAGACTTTTACATATAGAAGAGTCAGCTTTTAAAACATTGGTATTAAAATCTCCGATCATGATCACTTCAGATTGAACAAAGTCCATAATTTTTGTACAATTGTCTTCCAGAAGCTCATAAAAGTTATTTTGGTCAGGTGGTCTGTAACAAGTCCCTTTCAGAATATGTTTGGATTTGGGCAATAAGATGTCCAACCAAACAATTTCCAAGTCCTTGTGTTCCAAGTCCGGTCGCACATTAAAACCAATGTCCGCGCGTATGTAGACACATACTCCCCCTCCCTGTCTATTTCAGTCCTTTCTGATAATACAGTAATTTTCGATTTCAATCTCTGCGTCACTTACAGAATCGTCCAACCAAGTCTCTGAGAAGGATAAAATCGCAATCTTGCTTGTACTGAAAAGCAGTCTAATTTTGTCCATTTTCTTAACAAGGCTTCTTACGTTTAGATGAAGAATGTGCAGTCCAGGTCTAGTAAACACGCCATAGAAAAACGCCTCCGATGCTGGAGAAGACTTAACCGTAATTGACAAGTCCACAGGTGAATTTTGGCCTACCTCCACAGTCCTGGTGTTATCCTTTGAAGCTAGCAGGCTATCCCCAATATCCAAGCCCGCGCCTCGCCCCCCTCTCGCCGACATCACCGCACCCGACAGACTCGTAGCATTAGGTTGAGATGGCTGAAACCCGGCACGGTCAATCGGACCCACATCAGCACACAAAACACACACACACATACACGCAAACATATATATAAGCACAGAAGCATACACACTACTTCTCTCACATACACACACCAATTATACACAAATTTATACACACACACACACACACAAACGCACACACACACACACACAAATGCACACACACACACACACACACACACACACACCCATATGCACCATTCAGAACGCAACCAGTGAGTCATTGGTTTGAGTGCTCCATCGCATCTGCCAGTCTGCATTCGCAGCCAAGGAGCTCATTGCAGCTGTCACCATTCATAATCTCATCCATCACACACACACTCCTCTGCCCTCTGACATCACACAAACTCACACTCCTCTTCCATCACACACACACCCACACCTCTTCCATCACACACACCCATCTTCTGCCATCACACACACACCCCTCCTCTGCCATCACACACACACACACACACTTCTCTGCCATCACACACACACCCATGCTGGCATCACATACACCACGCCGCTGCCATCACACCACATTCATAATGCCATCACATGCACCACATCACTGCCTTGACACACACCCCATCATACACCCCTCCTCTGCGACCACACCGTCATCACACAGCCCTCCTCTGCCATGACACATCTCTCCTCTGCCATCACACACAGCTACTCCACCATCACACACACCTACTCCGCCATCACACACACTTTCCTCAGACACACACCTCACTGCTGCCATTACACACACACCACACCACTGCTATCACACACACCCCTCCTCCAGCATCACACACACTCCTCTTCCCTCACACACACCACACCACTGCCATCACACACACACCTCCTCCACCATCACACACACCTCACCGCTGCCATCACACACACCACACCATTGCTATCACACACACCCCTCCTCTGCCATCACACGCCCCTCCTCTCCACGCACTCCTCTCAGATCGAAACGCGTCAATCCGCTGGCTGACACACACCCTCACATATCATAAGGCCAGGTCTCAGCCCCACCTTCAGAACCATCCACCTGAGCCACAGATAACTGGATCAGACAGCACTAATCAATCACAGTTGAGTTGGGTCAAATCAGCCGTGCGGGAATGAGGCCTCCCTGCCTCTCCTCTGTCGACTCTTTCATCAGTGAGGGCAGGCTGGTGAGGCCCCTCGTATCATGTGAATCACAGATGCATGCTCAACTCTCAAGCAAAGTTCATCTTAGGGTGCAAGCCTAAAGAATTCTAAAGCAAACTGGAAAAAGAACACATGATGATGATGGCCTAAGGCCGAAACAAGTACATTTTTCTGGTCCACTAAACTTAACTTAGAAGATAATTAGAGTGTGTGTTTTTTTTTATCAGTCCGCCTTCCATATCATGTCAGATAGGAGGGCCCCCCAAGGGCCCCCGAGGCCCCCCAGAGCCCTGGCACTCAGGAATGGTAAATTAACTGCATATACTCGGAAAAGTATCCAAAGCACTTGACATTGAATGCCGCACATTCAGCCATTCACACACACATTCACACACCGGTGGTGAAGGCTGCCATGCTGTCCACCAGTCAGCACAATGAAGCTGTAATTGGATTCAGTGTCTTTGCTCAAAGACACTTCAATCTAGCCAGGAGAACGTGGAATCGAACCAGCAACTCCTCTACCTACTGAGCCACTGTCACCCTGTCAGGAGATGGTCCATTGTCCACGAGATGGTCTGTTATGCAGCTGTCTGGAGTTTTGGTGTATGTGCAGGGAGAGAGCAGTGTTTAATCGTAACCTGTGTTTAATCACTAAAGAGCTCGCTATGCATACAGACACATCACTGAGAACACCACAGAATATGCTCCCTCGCCAAACAACCCAGATTCCCCCACCAATGACAAATGAACTAACAGTGGTTCATGTAAACAGGTCCAGCCAGACCACCATCACAGATGCTTTCCGTCCTGTCACTAGGAACTAATGAGTGTCCTTCTTGTCTGAGGGTCTAAAGTGCACTATACAAGCATGTGGCGTCCCATGGTCCAAACAATTCCACTTAAGAAACCGCCTCTGATAGTGGCACGCTTGTCTAAACCTGGGCAGGATCCCATACATGGATTCTTCAGACCCGCATAAACATTCCGAATTCCATACAGGACCGCGATGAATAACATTCTAAACTCTGGACCAGCAGGACTCCTCACTTATGCGGTGTCCAAAACATGCACTCTCTTTCAGTTGCTTTGCCGGATTCTCGGCGGACAATGCACTGTATACTGAACAGGTGAACATTAAGATTTGCCCTTATTGTTCTGGGTTCCATTCTGTGTTCTGGGCGGAATTGCTCAAGCGTGCTATTCCACACACACACACACAGACACACACACACACACACACACACACACACACCTGCTGTGTCCTTAAAACCATGTGGCTGTAATTGGTGCCTTACTCATGCAAGCAGAGAGGTCTCTCTTATTCGAACTACAGTTATGTAGTGCAGTTATAGCCCATGGAGGGCTGCAAATTCAAAAGTTCCACTCAGTGTCGTTCACCCTGTTAAGAGTTAATGAACCACTGAAACGATTTTAGAAAAATTATTTTTAGGTTTAAAAAAAACGACTTAGTGTTGCTTTAAGAGCAAGAGCAGCAGGCTGAGTCCACTTCTGCTCTCCCTTCCACCTTATCCTACCCTTCCCTATGTACCCTATCTACCCTATCCTACTCTATCCTATCCTACCCTGTCCTATTATATTTACCATATCTACCCTGTCCTACCCTAACCTACCCTAACCAGGCTGTCCTATCCTACCCTGTGCTACCCTGTCTACCCTATCTTACCCTATCCTATCCTATTTATCCTATCTACCCTGTCCTACCCTAACTACCCTGTCCTATCTTACCCTATCTACCCTGTCATTCCCTATCCTACCCTAAATACACTGTCCTACCCTACTTTACCATATCTACCCTATCCTACCCTACTCTATTTACCTCATCGTACCCCATCTACCCTATCCTACATTATCCTACCCTATCTATACTACCCTATCTCCCCTACCCTACCCTATCCCATCCTACCCTATGTACTCTATCTAAACTACCCTACTGTATCCTACCCTATCCTACCCTATCTACCCTATTCTACCCTACCTTATCCTACCTTACCTACCCTATTCCATCCTATCCTATCCTACCCTATATACTCTATCTACTCTGTCCTACCCTATCTACCCTATCCTACACTATCCTACCCTATCTATCCTGTCTCAGTGTGCTTGGCTTGTTATAGCTATCCAATGCTGCAGTTGCTATGACCATGGCCTTTATGGCATGGTTTGAAGCGAAGTGAGAGTGCAGCCAAAACACGCACATTTCAGGCTTTCCAAACTTTCTGACATCTGAAGAAGGGTTGGAAGGCCTGAAACGTCATTGTAGTAAAACAAAACATTGGGAGCAAAAATCTGGTTGAAAGGGGTTTTTATGTTACACATATGGCTTGTAGAGGAACCATCAGGGCTGATTAAACTGGCCAGCCGAGATACTGATGTTGAAAGAGTTTCATGCTGCTGATGTTGAAAGTTTCATGATGCTGATGTAGAGAGAGTTTCATGGCCACTGATCATCGTCTACACGGATGACCCCTGATAGAACCTTAGCATGCAGCACAGCTGGCAACACTTGAATCCCTTTCTGCATTCTTCATTACCAAATATTAATGGGAAAAAAGTACAACTAGCCAAGCTTCATGGGGTGGAGATAGTGATGGTTGTGTGTGTGCACATATGTGTGTGTGCACGCATGTGTGTGTGTGTGTGTGTATGTGTGTTGGGGGGTGGGGGTTATGTATGATGAGATCTGACCTGGTCAGGGCCAAAGCTGGGTCACTGTTGACTCTGGCGTCATGTCCACAGGCATATCCTGCCTCCTGATTGGCCAAGGCCAGGAAAGCGGTGGCCGGAGGCGTTGATTGATTGTACAGGCTGGTGAGCCACTGTGATAGCCTTGTTTTTCCTTCTAGTGGGGTCATTGCCATGGTGCCCAACACAGCCCTGCCTCCTATTCCCCTTGTGGGGGAGATAAGGGCTAGAATGACAGATGCTGGCAGTGCACGACGGCCACCAACACACACACACACACACACACACACACACACACACTCTGTTTGGTCTGTTTTTAATTAACTCTGTCTTGAATTTATATTTATTTTTTATATTTCGTATTTATTTAAATATGTTAATGCTACTTGTAAGTGTAATATTACGATCTTGGCAGTGAACCAGGTTTACATGGTCTACCTGTACAACTTAGTTCTGTTCTATTCTATTCTATTTTATTCTATCCAGGATGTATATCCACAGTAGTTGATCTTTAAGGTTTTTATAAGAGGGGGTGGTCCTTGGTCTGAAAAACCTTGAGAAACACTGGCATAGTAGCAGTCTCCAGGTTGAAAATCATTTAGCTAAACACATTAGCATCCCACAGCATTAGAGACTCCGCATGCTGTCCTCAGGGTTAGTCATGAGTGTGTCTCCAGCTCCTCCTCATCCCCAGCTTGTTCTGACCAGCATGCTTACACAGACCACACTATAAAACCTCAACCACATTAATCCCATCAGGGCTAATGATTTATCCTGGCCTGGAACTGAAGCGGCATAACTCTTATACGTGTCATGGATGAGTTGTCAAAATCAAATGAAAAACCATTATGAAATCAAAATTGCCAGCCAGTGAGAGCTACTGTGTGTGTGTGTGTGTGTGTGCGTGTGTGTATGTGTGTTCCAGTAGCAGTCAGGTGAGGCATGTTGGAGCAGTGCTCTGCAGAGGTGTAATTGTAGGTAGCGTGTCTGCTCTCAGGTAAGACAAAGGCCCCAAGGGTGTCATATTCTCTGTGTTTACCTTCTTCCTGACACCTGTCAGGTGTGTGTGTGTGTGTGTGTTTGTGCGTGCGCTTGTGTGTAAGGGATAAGGTTGTACAACAAGATTCTCATTAGTTATAAAACATCTTCAGCTGCAATGCTGAAGGCCACCACTAGTCCCACCACTACACCACAGGCGTTCCTGCAAGAGAGCAGCCCAAATATTTACATGTCTTACACAAACTCTTAACACTGGTCATTAGTCACTGACCCTGGCTCTGGTAATTTCCAGCCTCCATTACATACTGAGTGTATGAATGAAAACACTCCATATGCAAATAGATCATTCTTAGGCACTTATTAATTTATTAACATGTTACAGTCTTGTTAGGAAGCTGTTGCTAATGTTTTTAAAGAACCCCATTCAGTTGACACCATTACTCCTGTGGTGTGTGTGCGTGTGTGTGTGTGTGTGTGTGTGTGTGTGTGTGTGTTGTGTGTTGTGTGTGTGTGTGTGTGTGTGTGTGTGTGTGTGTGTGTGTGTGTGTGTGTGTGCGCGTGTGTGTGTGTGTGTGTGTGTGTGTGTGTGTCTGTGGGTATGAGTGTGTACGTGGTGTGTTTTGGGCACTCACTGATGCGTGGCTTTCATCAAGTATGATATTCGTAAACCCCAGCAGCAGATTTGTTCCACGTGGTCACATATACATTTTTGTTCTGTAAATGTTTATTTTGCAAAGAACCATTTAGATTCACTTCTGGCCCAACATACCCGGTGTATTGTTCTAAATGTAAACAAAAAAGCCATTAGTGAATTCCAGTGAGTCTTGGAGCGTAGAGCAATGTGTCTGTTTTAGGCCGTTTCCATATTCCAGACTGTATTTGTTATCCTAACATGGTTCTTTATTGGCTCATTTACAGAAGAACTGCTCTAGATCAGTGTTTTGTAAAGTTTTCAGACTGAGGACCACTTCCCCCCTTCAAGGACCACTCCCCCCATCTGAGGCTAACAGGGCTATGTAAATGCATGAATTGGTGCAGCATCACAGCCCCAACTAGGGAATTGTATGAAAATGATATACGTACATGTCATTTAAACACACACTGCATAGCATGGGTAACTTGAGCAGCATTAAAAAAATACTATTTTAACACAACTGTCCGCGGACCATGGGATTTCTTGTGGTGCACCACTGGTCAATGAAGCACGTTTTGAGAAACACTGCTTTGGACGTAAATTTTGTTTTGTCCCTGCCGAAGAGGGTTTTCAGGGACGACATGATCATGTGTTTCAGAGAATACTTTTTCCACAGAGGAAAGACTTTTTCCACAATGACAAGCTAAAAACCTTTTAACAACCCTCATGCCACACGTTTGTCTATGTGTATGTGTGTGTGTGTGTGTGTGTAATTATGGAAGGCTTGCCATAAGGGCTCCTGTTGCTAAGCCATATTTGTGTAATGGATGCCAGCTAGCATTGCTTGCCTTTTGAACTTTAGTAGACCTCCCTGACATCTCAAAAAGGATACCTTACTGACTTACTGTAGCTACAGTAGCCCGGCTTTTTGCCCACCTGCTAGCACATCTTCCTGCCTAATATTCAGTAATATTTAGTAATATTGTATATTACTGACAACACCAGGTTCTACTCATGCCACCTGTGAATTTACAACAGGCGTTTTTACTAAATACCTGATTTAGTAAATGGTTGGTACAAAACGTGGCTATGGAATTGGGTCTTCTTAAGCCGGGTTACCCAACACTGTCTATATGTTGAATATATAGAACGCTAACATCCACCAGAGTCATATTCTTTGCATGTGTAGGTATTCTTCGCTGATCTGCAAGTGCAGTGAGGTCGCAGGTTCGAGACGGGTGCTGGACCTCCGTATTAGTGGTATGACCTCAGTAAGATTTGCATGTGTAGGACATGCAAGTTTTCGCTCTGCTCAAGGTCAAGTGTCATGCTGATGAGGAGCCAGTGCAGGGGACGGGTGCTCGACACTGTCACTGTCACTGCCACTGTTACATAAGACAGGGTTTAGCCACCCAGAGAATCAGGACGCCCCATTCAGATTGGCTTGGATGGGATCTCATTCGAGAGTGTGTGTGTGTGTGCGTGTGTATGTTTGTGTGTGTGCGTGTGTGTGTGTGTGTGTTTGTGGTGTTTCTGTTTGTGTTTATTTAGAGTAGG
>CM059280.1:29248385-29255885 GCA_030347295.1 Setipinna tenuifilis
GAGTGCTGTGCATTTTTCATGGACCTGAGGCCATTCATCTCGCCTCACCTGGACTCCACACTTGTCGTCAGTCCAGGGCTCGAAACCCAAAGCCCATTCAGCTACAGGCCAGAGACACCTGATACATGGAGGCTGAAGAGAGATGTTAACAGTGATGCCAGTGGCACGACCAGCTAAAAATACATCAGGAGGAATCCCTCCCTCTGTCTCTCCCTCCGTCTCTCCCTCCTTTCCTCCTCCCTCCATCCCTTCCTCCTGCTACTGCTCTTGTTTTACAAATGTGGACCAGATCTGGCAAAAATGAGTCATAGAGATTTTGGTACCAGTGGAAAGACAAGACGCTACACGTTGTAGCCGCGGCACTTAAAAGCAGTATTGTAGCTACGGGGGTAAAAAGTGTAGCGTTGAACCCACAGATGTTAAAAAGTAGCATTGTAATTGCTGGTGTTAAAAAAGCAGTGTTGTAGCTCCACTGGCCAGGGACGATGGCCCCACTGGCCTCTTAGCAACTGCCTTTGGGGCTCCGCTGCAGCTATTTGTGAATAAGGAGGGAGCTGTGCACAGAGAGAGCTGTGGGACAGGCCTGCAACTGGTGGGTCTGGGGTATGTGTGTGTGTGTACATGCATGTGTGTGTGTGAATGTGTGTGTGTGTGCATATGTGTGTGTGTGTGTGTGTATTTGTGTGTGGTGTGTGTGTGTGTCTGTGTGTGTGTGTGTGTGTGTGTGCATGTGTGTGTGTCAGGGGGATTTTTTTCCTTTTAGCCATAAAAGCTGCTTTGTGTGTGTGTCTCTCCTGGAGCTCTGTGTGTGTGTGTCTCCTGGTGTGAGCGCTCCTGTTTGGGATGGCATTGGCATGGGTATGGGCATGGGTAGGGGAGGACATCGTCACACCAGCACTGAGCAAAGGTCCACAGCACCACGGGACCACGGGAGAGAGAGAGGGCCACTTGATGCATAAAAACCTGTGTGTTTGTGCATGCACATGCACACATGAATGTGTTTGTATACATGAGCGTGTGTGTGTGCATGTGTGTGTATGTGTGCAGTGTATGTGTGTGTGTGAGAGAGAGTGTGTGTATATTTGTGTGAGCATGGTTTGGGGAATCAAAACATTCTAGAGTAGAATCTAGGGTTCACCCCCCCCCCCAACCCCCATCCTCTACCCCTCTAAAGAGTAGTGCTAATTGTCATTAATTGAGTCATTAATCAGAGCGATGTCAGCCTAACTGAATTAGAGATGGAGAGGAGAGGACCAGGAAAGAGAGAGAGAGAGAGAGAGGGAGAGAGAGAGACCCTCTCCCCCACTCCAGACCTACCCTCCCCCCCTCCGTCCCAGGGTCCATTCAGGGTGGGAGTGACTGTCATGAGGGGAGACTGAGTGAGCCAATTAGATGGCAACACCCAGCCTGCCACCAGTCCGCCTTACATGAGCCGCACCTGGACAGGAACTGGGCCGAGTGTGGGGGGCATAGCCTCAAGACCTGGTCATCACCCATCGCCCATTGCGTGTCAGCGCCTGCCTGCCATGCTCTGAAATAGGGACCCTGCTCAAAAATGTCTTGTGATGCTCGGGGAGGGGCACAAAAGAGCTCTTTGTGTGGCGTGCGTCCGGCCGATTGGAAAGCAAGTGTGAAGTGACGCCGTTTGAATGGCGGAATAGTGAAATACCCCCATGATCATGCGCCACAGGGGGCAGGACACCCTCTCGCTGGGCGCAGAGAAGAATGGCCCAGTTGAGACACGACGCCCACGACCCCAAGGGACGGTGACGTCACCTCAAAGTGACAGCGACACAGGAGGCCAAAGAACAGAGCCGGGCCGGGCCGGGTTGGGCTGGCCAACACCTTGTCCCGCCCCACACAAAAGCAAAAGCATAAACAGCCCTGTTCCATTAGCTTTGTGTTTAGCCACAGATGAGGTTATGCCAAATGTCCACACTGATTTTGCCCACAACAATGTCTCTAATGCTGACTCCAGCTATCAGTGCCCCCACAGAAATGTGTCTTATGCTGAGACACAGGCAGGCAGCAGCCACGACTGTGGAGAGGAATATTCCCTAATTACCTTTCACTGGATGTAATCCTCTTAGTGCTGTGAATCAGCATTCATTTCCCCCTGCTTTCCGGGAATATATGCTGTGGTTTTCCCACTCCAATCACAGGAAAAAAAATTCAGAGGGAGGTGGGAGCACAAGAGCAGCTTGGGAATGTGGGAATCCAGAGCTTGCACTGGGGGAAGAGGAAGTTCCGTGTCTTCTGGAAAATTCCAAAAGGCTTGGAAGAAGCAGTCGTTTCTTCTGGCTGGCCACACTGAGCATATTTGTGTATAGAAGAGGACTAAGAGTGGGTTGGTGGCCATGAGCAAGTCATGCAGAGGGTATTGTTGAGCAGGAGGGGGAATGGTGTCAACACTTGAATGGAACTCCAGGGCTCTGGACTTCAAAGGCTCACAAAGATGCCATTCAGACCTCAATGCCATATTAACTGGGGTTTGCGCTCACAAAGTCACAGCGGCCACGGAGCTCTCCTGGCCTGCATTCATGCAGCCGGATCCAAGTAGCACACAGGAGAAAGACAGAAAGACTTTGGGGGATGGGGGGGGGGCAGCTTTCACATAGCCTGGTTTAGACCAAGAGAGAAAGACACCTGTCATCCATACACTATAGCTGGAAACAGTAGTGTGCTAATATTGATTGAGAAAAGAATGCATGTTGTGCACAAGTTTAAAAGCACTAATTAATCAGCATTGTGTGTGTGTATGTGTGGGTGTGTGGGTGGATGTGTGTGTGTACATAAGTGGCTGTGTGTTTGGGTGTACATATAAGGGGAACACAATGCAAATGGCTAGGGCACACCTACAGAGTCAACAAACTTTTTTCAGCTTCCAGGAGCGGCCCTCTCACACACACGCATGCATACATACACACACACACACAAATACGCGCACACACGCATAAACACACACACACACACACAAGACCCATCATTGTTAGACAAACAGGAGCATCGTCACTCGCCATAAAGATCTCGTTTCAGCCCCAACCAGGGCCCATTGTTCCCAGCACTCAGTACTGTCCCAGTGAGATAGCTATACCGCAACACTTTTCCACTGGTGATTGGACAGAGAGAGAGAGAGAGAGCGTGAGAGAGAGAAAGAAAGAAAGACACAGAGAGAGAGACAGAGACATAGAGAGATACAGAGAGAGAGACATACACAAACACACACACACACAGCATCATATATCCGTTATATGTACGTGTCCTGTTATTGTGTTATTGTGGCTTTAGCAACACTGCAATTACACAGTCATGCTAATAAAGCACCCTTTAAATTTGAAATTGAGAAAGAGACAGAAAGAGAAGACTTAACTGCTCTGATTCTACCACCATTTGGAAGCAAACAAACACCCCTACATTTTCAGTCGTTTTTTTTTTGTTTTAGCTTTCAAACATGAAAGCTCTTTGCTGGTTTGGCTAGCTCCTGTGTGAAGCCAGTTTTAATAGGGTCAGAGAGGGAGAACAGGCAGTGCTATTAGACACAATTAGCATAGGAGGCGGGGGGTTAGGGTTAGGGGGAAGGCAAATGCTTTCCATCAGTTTGAGCAGCATCAGCAGCATCAGCAGACTAACCCATCAGCAGACCCCCCCCCCCTCCTGTGTGTGTGTGTGTGTGCGTGTGCGTGCGCGTGTGTGTGTGTGTGTGTGTGTGTGTGTGTGTGTGTGTGTGAGACTGTGTTATGGTACGGAGGCAGTGTGTCCATCAGTAGAGAAGGTTGGTTCGCCTAAAGCAGCTTGTCACAGCGGGATGCTAATTGCTCTCTCCACGGATAGCGTAGCGGGGTGCGTTAACGGCAGGTGAGCCCAGCAGAGGAGAGGGAAAGTGGGGCACAGGAGACACAGCAGCCCCTGACCCAGGCATGGGAATAGATGGCAGCTCACCGTACTTATGTCTTAAGGCTTTGCCCCTGAGTTGCCAATTCCGCTTAGTATAGGTGACTTTGGGCTTGTTTTTAATGAAGTCACTTTAAAACATGAGAAGTCACTCGTTGTGGGTTTTTAGGCTTTTTTAATTATGGTAGCCTATGACTTTTCATGACTACAGCTGTGCTGATTAATCTGGTGTAGGCCAAGACTGTTAGTAGTAACCTACTTAATCATATAGCTATATCATTTTTTTGAAAGGCCAATCTGGGACATTTTCTTGTTGAACCTCCTTTTTTTGTTTTGGTCTTTGATTAGGTTAGGGTACGGGTTAGGGTTGTTTGGTGCTTTTTTCAGAGTACCGGGTGCTTATTTTATATAGAGATCTTATGGGGTCCGCACACTAGCTTCTGCAAAGTGCTGAACTGCACTTGCAACATTCTATTAGTTTAGATTCCATTATTCTCTATACAAGCCCACTCAGAAGTGATGAGCTCTGCTGCCTATGGATTACGATTTGGGTCTATTTTTGATGGAGATGCTTAATGAAAGCATTGTTTTTTCATAATGGCTGTAGATGGAATGTTTTGATGTTTGCTGTGCAGCTGAGACCACAGTGGCAGTCCAGACACCTGATAACCCTTTTTCAATGCGCACAACAGCAATCTACATGCCAAATCCCCCCCCCCCACACACACACACACTGCCCTCTATACGAGCAGTGCACCTGAGACGCTGACACACATATATACACTTCCCTCTACACGTGCAGTGCACCTGAGACCCTGACACACATAACAGAACTCCACACACCTGAGGAGTTATCTGAGCACAAATACCAACAATCTGGATGTGTAATGGGGTTGCAGACGTACACTGTATCCGTTTACACATTGAAGCCTGCTGACAAGGATCATTTTGCAAAGCAGCACTCCAGAATACAACCTCTGCTGGCAGGAGGTGTGTGAAGCAGTGTTTGTGTTTTGTTTGCAGGACTGAGCATGTTGAAACGAAAACCTTGGTGTAAGTGTGTGTGTGTGTGTGTGTGTGTGTGTGTGTGTGTGTGTGTGTGTGTGTGTGTGTGTGTGTGTGTGTGTGTGTGTGCGTGTGTATGTGTGGCATGTCTGGCGACTCTGTGACTGCTCTGCTGGATGGGTAGTCAGGTTTGTGGTGGCACTGATAAGGTTGTTTAGCCCAGGCACAGCAGTGTAATTACACCTCCCTGGTTTCACCACAACAGTGCCTATCACATTACTGGTGCTGAATCTCTGGAATGTCTACACTGTCATGAAATGTATTTATGCCCTCAGCCATCACCTAGATAATTTCCATCCTGCAGCTGTAACACAAAGTGCTTCGACAGTCTTACACAGCTCAGAGTTTTACTGCGAAGCAACAGAGCCGCTGTTTGTGCTTCCAGGAATGTTGGTCTCCCTTGTAAGCTGACAGCGGTGTCATCACCCCAGGCCAAGATGGAGACGCAGTGAGAGCCAAAGCAGCTGGAAAGCTGGGAATTACAGCTCTCCAGAGCACAATCTTGTCCTGTCACCATGCTGAGAAACATGACACAACACAGAGTTCTAGAACAGAAGTTTGGAATCATCTAAATGTTCCTCTGTGGTCCCACTGGATAAGACAAAATGTGACGCTCTAGAACACAGTTTGGAATCATCTAAATGCTCCCCTGTTGTCCTACTGAAAAAAGAGGACTAACACACATACACCCATTTTCAAAAATAACTTTGAAAAAATTAAACGTATGTTTTAATATACGCAAACTCGGATAAACACATTCATTGTCGGTTGCTGCATGGTAGCCACTGCACTCCCTGCTACGCGCGATAAAGTTGTGAAAGTAGTACGTAGCTCCCCCCTCCATAACCTGTAGTCAGAGAAGCTGATGATTTAAAAAAATCTCCAGTTTCCAGTGACTGAAAATGCCATTGACATATGGAGGCAAAGTCAAACATATCTCCATAAATACCCAGGGTTTTGTCAAGCTGGGCTAATTGTCAAGTTGGGTTACCACACCAGTGCAGTCAGGGAAAGCTAAGGTTAGGGTTAAGGTTAGAAGTAGAAGTACGAGTTAGTTAGATAGTAGCACTTATCAAATTTGGCTAGGGAAGCTCATCTCGACAAAGCAGATCAACTTGAGAGAACACTGGCTATGTGTGTATGAGGCCTACAGCAAAGCATGACATTCTAGGACAGTGCTTTGGAACCAGCACTATACAGCCATTTTTTACCCCAGATATATAATTTCACTCGGTTACTCTTGTCTTAATTAAGTACCATAGTTATGCTGATGACACACAGTTATATCTAGCCTTGTCACCTAACGATTTTGACCCTCTTAAATCCCTCTACAACTGCATTGACCAAATTAACAGCTGGATGTCTCAAAACTTTCTACAGCTCAACACAGATAAAACTGAGATAACTATATTTGGGAATAATCAGCAAAGGCATAAGATTGACACAATACTTAAAACTAAAGGACTCAAAGCAAAGGACACAGTCAAAAATCTTGGTGTCCTTATTGATTGTGATCTCACATTTAACAGTCATATGAAAGCCATCACAAAGTCCGCATTCTACCATCTCAAAAACATCTCCAAGCTTAGGGATCTAATGTCTAAGCAAGATCTTGAAAAGCTGGTACATGCCTTCATCTCAAGTAGAGTCGATTACTGCAATAGCCTCTTCACTGGCCTTCCCAAAAAGAATATCAAACAGCTCCAATTAATACAAAATGCAGCTGCAAGAGTTCTTACAAGAACAAAAAAAATTGATCACATCACCCCAATTTTAAGGTCTCTGCACTGGCTCCCAGTGAGATACAGGATTGACTTTAAGGCCTTACTACTACTGTTCAAGTCACTTAATGGGAAGGGTCCCAGTTACATACTTGATATGTTTCAGTCATATACCCCATCTAGGTCTCTGAGATCCATGGATAGAAATCTATTGACCATACCTACTGTAAAAACAAAGTGTGGTGAGGCAGCCTTTAGCTATCATACAGCAAAGCTCTGGAACCAGCTTCCAGAGGATGTAAAGAATGCCCCTACTGTAGAGAGTTTTAAAAGCAGACTCAAGACGAAACTTTTTTCTGATGCCTTTTCCTAATTTTTATTTTTATGTTTTATGTTTTATTTTATTTTATTATCTTCTTCTTCTTCTTCTTCTTCTTATTATTATTTTAATGGTTTTGCTTTATTTTAAATTGTATTTTACTTTTTAAATCTTTAATTGTATTTTATTTTAAAATTTGTGTAAAGCGCATTGAAGTGCATTTATGTATGAAATGCGCTATACAAATAATTTTGACTTTGACTTGACTTTTAAGTTATTTCATTTTTGTCATTAGTGTTACTATTAGTATTTTTACTTTTCACTTATAAAAGCCATTCTAGGGACAAGTGTTAAAATTAGCATCTGCTTTAAACACTGTGATACAAGCATGGTATAGCCTGTTCATGCACCTGTATTGCTTTGTGTATGTATCCTTCCCTATGAAATTAACCATAAATAAATAAATAAATAAATCAGACACACACACACATACACACAGACACA
>CM059280.1:29258385-29313385 GCA_030347295.1 Setipinna tenuifilis
AGTACAACAGATAGTAATTCTTTTTCACAGATTTTGAAATCTTGGGATAAGGTTTTTAAATCTATTGAAGTATGTTTACCTTATAACTGAGTATTCACATCGAAGAAGATAGTGCACCTCCGTCTCAATCTATCTCTCTCTCTCTCTCTTGCTCTTCCCCCTTTCTCTCTCTCTCTTTCTATGTTGCTCTCTCTCTCTCTTTCTCTCTCTCTCTCTCTGTCTTCCCCTCTGACACATACACTGAGCTGTTAGGCAGTAAAATGCTGTCTCTCACTCTTACTCATATGTTTGAGAGAGCCTGTCTTACTCACATAGTCATTGCCTTGGACTTGTCTCTCTCTCTTTCTGTCTCACTCACATAGTCATTGCCGTGCTCTTGCCTTGGACCTGTCTCAAATTCAAACTCAAATTCAAATTCAAAATGAGCTTTATTGGCATGACTCAATTTAACAGTGTTGCAGACATGTTACAATGCAAACATATACAAAACCTGTTGTTCATCGTTATTTTTATTCATATTTCGTAAAGTTTCGTAAAGTTTTTACCAATTGGCACTATAGGTTATACACTGCCATGGCAGAACATTATGCAGGCCATGGCATGGGTATTATGACATCACTCGAGAGTTCTATTCTTCAACATTCCACATTTAAAAAATGGCAGTTGGTCCAGGGGCAACTGCCACAGTGTTGTCTGCCTCTCTTTCACCATTTTTAAACTGTCCTGTTTCAAACAGTTTAAGTAGTTGCCGCATCAAAATTTCACAGGTCAGTCAGATCACAGACCTCTCTTACAAAGTTTAAATCAAGTTTATAGGTTAAACGATTGAGTTTTGAGCATTTAAAACTTCAGACATGCACCCTGACCTGTTTACAGTAAGATGATAAATTGTATGGTAAAATCCCATAGACTGTCTGACACCATTTTTAAACTGTCCTGCCTCAAACAGTTTAAGTAGTTGCCACATGAAATTTACACAGGTCACAGTCAGATCCCAGACCTCTCTTACAAAGTTTAAATCAAATCAAAGTTTATAGGTTAAGCGGTTGTGTTTTAATCATTAAAAAACCAAGTGGAGATTAGAGTGAGGGCAGAGCTCACTCTAGCTGCTAGAGTGGAGCAGTGTACTGTGACATCATCAGCCTGAACATTCCGCCATTCATTTTCAATGGTGACAAAAGTTGCAGAAAAACGACAATAGCGGACGAACGACAAGAGGTACGGTATACCGAAATGTAGGCGGTCTTGTCCAAACCGGGCCGGTCGTTTTAGAGTTGGAATGGTGTCTCTATCTCGAAAGCCTGAGGAGTAGTGAGGTATGCAAAATCTGGGTGAAATTTTTTTTGTTGAAAAATCAGGAGAATAATAAACGGGGGGATAACAATAGCCCCGTTTATATGGACACCTTTTTTGAATCCGATTGAATTTAATCAGATTATTCTACCGAACTGTTTATATGAGCCTCAAATAAAGAGATTCGCGTTACAAGAAAGGTGTAAACCACCTATTTTAATCGGTTTGAAAATTTAAACGGTTTCATTTGAATCCGATTATTTGACTGTATATATGGGACGTTTTTAATCGGTTTCTGTAAATAAAGAGATTAAAAGTGAAATTTTGTGTCCATGTAAACGGGGCTATTAAGTGTGCTCTGCAAGCACACTTAATAAACGGTGGGATAACAACAAGTGTGCTCTGCAAGCACACTTAATAATAAACGGTGGGATAACAATAAGTGTGCTCTGCAAGCACACTTAATAAACGGTGGGATAACAATAAGTGTGCTCTGCAAGCACACTTAATAATAATAAACAGGGAGATAACAATAAGTGTGCTCTGCAAGCACACTTAATAACAACAATAGTAATATTATACATACTGGCAGCAGATACTGTCAACATGCTACCATGAACTATGCCTCATTATCAGGGGTCACCCACTTCCTCATTTTGTGGAAGTCTGATACATATTGTGCGGCTAGAGTAATGCAGTCTCTGCACTCTTCCAATAGATATATATAAATATTTGCTACATATGGTTAGAAAATGTAGCTCATCCTCCACTGCTCCCTCATTACATTGTAAACAGAGTCTTTCCTCCTTCAGAAGCCAGGAAGTATGTTTTCCTCCTTAAAGTGTGAAAGTAGACAAACAGAAGTTGAGTGGAGCAGACTGGGTCTGGCCTGACTCTGATCCGGTTTGAAGACAGTAGCCAGGTCACAAACACACACACACACAAACACACACACACAAACACACACACACACACACACACACACACACACACACAGGTCACAAACACACACACACACACACACACACACACACAGGTCACAAACACACA
This sequence comes from Setipinna tenuifilis, assembly GCA_030347295.1. Classification (NCBI taxonomy): domain Eukaryota; kingdom Metazoa; phylum Chordata; class Actinopteri; order Clupeiformes; family Engraulidae; genus Setipinna; species Setipinna tenuifilis. The sequence continues at coordinate 29,260,729 of CM059280.1, forward strand.
CACACACACACACACATGCACGCACGCACACACACACACAGATACACACACACACGTGCATACACACACACACACACACACGTGGACACACACACACACACACAAGTGGACACACACACACACACACACACACACACACACACACACACACATGCACACACATACGCATGCACACACACAAAGACACACACATGCATACACACAAGCACACACACAGGCACACACTGGGCTGAGTTTTCCCAGAGCACTGAAGAGGAGAGAGGAGGGGTGGCAGGACTCCACAGTAAGTCTCTGTGGAGGAGGAGAGGTGGAAAACTCATTAATACATTAATACACCCTGACAAATGCCCCTCAACAAAGGCCACATGGTGTGTGTGTATATGTGTGTGTGAGTGTGCGCACCTGCGTGTTTGTGCATGTGTGTGTGCGTTGGTGCATGTGTTTGTGCGCGCGTTTGTGTGTGTGCGGACATTTGTGTGTGTTGTGTGGGTGGGTGGGTGAGAGAGAGAGAGAGTGAAAAGAAAAATGAGAAAGAAAAGGGAGATTGGCAGAGAAGGAGAGGAAAGGAGGGATAGATAGAGAGGCAGAGAGTTGGTGAAAAAAACAAAAAGACAGATGGAATTTGGGAAGCAAAGAGAGAGGAAAGAGGAAAAACTTGGGAAATCATGGAGGATAGGACCAATACTGTCAAAACATGCACAGCACGCACGCACACACATACACACAAGTCTCTCAAGTCTCGAGCTCTAGATATCAACTCTCAACTCACTCACATCTGCACATCTGCACACACACATTTTACACTCTGTCTGTCTATCTGTAGCTCCCTCTGTCTCTCTCTCACATACACATGGATGGAAATTTGCACCAGTCTGGTAAAATATGAAAGTGACTGGTAGATTTCGGACACAAAATTTAACAATGTACTGTTATTTGTAAGTGTCTGGTAAGTGTCTCTCTCCCTCTCTCTCACACACACACACACACACAAATATACACATACAGGCATTCCTACTTGTCTGGGAGTGAATGCAGTAGCAAACACACCAATACTAACACCCCCCCCCCCCCAAACACACACACACACAACCTGCCTACCCTCCACCCACACCCCCCCCCCCCCCCCCCCCCACCTCCCATTGTGTTGGCATTCCGGTCACAGCTTTGGACAATACCCTAACAACCAGTCGCGGCACGTTGTGTAACTGGAACTAACAGGCCACCTCTGCCATGAATCAGGCCTGGGCCTGGGGCCACGCTAATTACCCCTGCTAGCTACGTTATTAGCCCCTTTGTGCCCCTGATAAACGACCCCGCCAGCTAGAGATGTTTGTGCTGCTGCACCCCAACACCACTGAGCATGCCCAGAAGAGTGTAGGAGAGGAGAGGATAGGAAAGAAGAGGGGTACAGAGAAGAGGAAAGGAGCGGAGAGGAGAGGAGAAGAAAGGAGAAGACATGGGAAGTATGAGGCTGGGACTGAATAAAATTCCAGAGCTTCAGAGGTGTGAGGCTAGTACTACATGAGAGAAGGGGAAAGGAGGAGCAGATATTAGAAAATACTACTGCTACTACTACTACTAACAACAACAACAACAACAACAACAACAACAATAATAATAATAACTAGATGTACCGCATAGCGGTATGACCGCCACAGCGTATTGAAGTGTGGGAATCATAGGTATGGTGAGTTTGTGGTAGGTCAGTGTTGTGAGGTGAGAGTTTGTGTGGAAATGATTTGGTGGAAGTGGGCATGGATGTGGGTTTTGAAGGAATGACATTCTGTGTGTTTGTGTATATTTTGTGTAGTTCCCACCTCCTTGGTCCAAGATATTGGCAATGCAAAATGTCTATTTTTGTATTTAACTATATTACTAGGTGCCGCTATTTCTTCAAGTGAGTGTTTATAGGATGGGTTGATACGGCTCTTTAACACTGGCTTACTAACACAAAATCATTGTCTTGGGCAAATTTTTTGTTATTTAACAAAAACTGTTTTTGTACACCTAGCTTTGACCGGAAACATTGCACCATGTGATGAAATGTCACAAAATTTGGTGCACATGAAAAGAAAGCCGTTCAGAGTTGTCATGTCAACTTTGACCCAATCTGAGCAATTAGAAGCCGAGATATGGACTTTTGGAGAATTTCAAGCTATGTTTTGAATTTTGATTTACATGTAACTTTGAAACAGTCCATCTCAAGATAAGTCCTTTGATAACTTTTTGTCAGCATTGTCTGTAGATGACATGTACCAAATTTGGTGAGATTCACATGAACGGCCTATGACGAGTTCGTTTGGTTTCGCTTTCACAATGTTAAAATTTCACGGAATTTTTTTTTGTTGGAAGTGGGCGTCGACAAGTGTTTTCAATGTGGGAGGGTCAATAGATTTCACGACAAAAAAGACCTGCTTGTAAACAGTACTGTTCTCTAGATAATAGGCAAAATGACATTTTGTACAATTACAGCGACGCCTATGGGCCGAAGTGTATGGCATGTGCTGTGCTTTTAGAGGTCCTTGTGCTGATTGTGCATGACATATTTTGTGCAGTTCCCACCTTCCCAGTCCAAGACATTGGCAATACAAAATCCCAATTTTTGCATTTACCCCTATCACTAGGTGGTGCCATGCTTCAAATGACAGTTTATGGGCTGGGTCAATGCGTCTTTGTAACCCCGACATACTACCACAAAATCATTGTCTTGGGAAAAAATGTTGATGAGTTTAAAAAAAAAAACTGTTTTTGGACCCCTAGCTTCGACAAAAAACATTGTCCCCTTTGACAAAATATCACAAAATTTGATGCACATGAACAGAAAGCTGTTTAGAGGTGGCATGTCAATTTTCACAACATTGGAGCAATTAGAAGACAAGATATGGACTTTGGAAGAATTTTAAGCTATGTTTCAAATGTTCATTGACATATAACTTTTAAACGGTTTATCTCAAGACAAATCCTTTGATAACATTTTGTCATCATTGTCTGTAGATGACATGTACCAAATTTGGTGAGATTCATATGAACGGCCCCAGACAAGAGTTTGTTTGGTTTCACTTTCACAATGTTAAAATTTCACGGAAATTCTTTTTGTTGGAAATGGGCGTCGACCAGTGTTTTCAATGCGGGAGGTTCAATAGATTTCACGACAAAAAAGAACTGCTTGTAAACATTACTCATCTCTAGATAATAGACAAAATGACATTTTGTACAATTTTTGTACAATTACAGCGCCCCCTATGGGCCAAATTTGATGGCATGTGCTGTGCTTTTAGAGATCTTTGTGCTGATCGTGCATGACATATTTTGTGCAGTTCCCACCTTCTTGGTCCAAGATATTGCCCCATTTTTCGCATTTACCCATATCACTAGGTGGCGCTACACTTTAAGTGAGTGTTTATGGGCTGGGTCGATACGCCCCTGTAATACCGACATATCACAAAAAATTCATGTTGTTCAGTGAAACATTCACTGAGTTATTCAGCAAAAACTTTTCGGCGTCTCCCCCTCTTTGATGGACACTGGCACAGCGGGGGGGTGGCCCCTGGGGGCCAAAAGCCCCTATTCGTTAAAAAACATCTAGGGCTACATGCCTACAATGATTCATCTCCCCCAGAGTTACAGTGTCCTGGCAATCGTTGACGAAAAATCGGGAAAAATTCTCGGCAACACTATAATGACTGCTTTCGCTAGCTTTGCTAGCGGCGGTCATAATAATCTTGATGTGTACAGCTTAAAACTATAGTTCAAAATGCTTCAACAGTTTGGAAGTTTGGAAAAGAAGAGGGGAGGATTATTACTCTCCTTCAATGTACTTTTCTCTTAATAAATGTACTTTACTCTTAATCTCACCTACTTAGTTCTTCTGGTAGAAAGGGAAGGATGGAGAGGGAGAAGGAGAGGAAAGAAAAACACAGAAGAGGAAGTAGGAGGAGAGAGGAGCAGCATGGAACCACCAACACTTGTATAAAAACACAACTACAGCACTCCATAGCATAGCCGCATTTTAACCCAGACACATCTAAACACACAACGACTCAACACATCCAAACACACACTAACTCAATGCATTCAAATACACACTAACTCAACAAACTCAAACACACAGCAACTCAAAATATCCAAAAAACACAGCAACCGAACACATCCAAACACAGACTAACTCAACACACAACTCAGCACATCCACAAACACACCAAATCAACACATTTAAACACACACTAACTTAACATACTCAAACACACACCAACTCAACACATTCAAAACACACCAACTAAACACACACTAACTCATCACACTCAAATACACACACATTGGAACCAATCACATCCAAACACACGCAGAACAGAACTTAAACAGAGTTCTAAGCAACCAGACACATCCAAACACACACAGGTTCCAGCTTAACAGAAGTATGTTCAATCATGATGATGGTATCAGTCATGACAGTTTTCTACCTAGATTTTCTTTCTCTTTCTCTTTCTCCCTGTCTGTCTGTCTCTGTACCTCTCACACACACACACACACACACACACACACACACACACACACTACACTACACTACACTACTCACTAACAGTCCCTTTTCTATTGCTCACACACACACACACACACACACACACACACACACACACACACACTAAATGAGAATTCAGAGCTTTAGGTATGAAGCTGAGATTGTATAAGATTCCAGAGCATTAGGTATAAGGCTAAAATTGTATGATATTCCAGAGCGTTATAGGTATTAGGCTGAGAGTGTATAAGATTCCAGAGCCTCACAGGTGTGCGGAGTCAAGGCAGGTGTTCTTCAGCAGGTGGGCTCTGGCAATATAATAATAATAATAATAATAATAATAATAATAATCTTTACTTGTATGGCACATTCCATAGAAAGGATGTAGCTTAAAGTGCTTGGAAAGGGTAAAGGGCAGAAATACACATGGCACGCTTATATGCACGGTTAGCAGAAACAGGTCAGTGTTTACGTCAGCTGATCTGTCAGAGAACCATGCGCGTGTGGTTTCCACTAAACTGTAGGAGAGTTGATTTCCTGTTTACCTCTCCAGCTGTCTCAGTGTGTTTATTGGGCCTGTCATCTGACACCTGACCTCACAGTCATACTGTGGCTCACAATGTGCCAACCCTCCAAAGACGCACGCGCACACACACACACAAACACACACACACACACACACACACACACACATACAGAATGTGTCCTGTCATCCTCTTGAGGCTTATGTGGGAATGCATTAACCTGGCCAGGCCTCACTGTCGCAATATGCGAACTCTGCCAAGTCTTCTGGGTGGAAAAATTGTTTGTCTGTTGTCTTTAGCTCCTGTACACTGTATAGCTTATACAGATAGAGGAGAATGAAAGAAAGAAAAGATCCACAGGTGGTGGTGCATTATAAAAAAAAAGAAAAAAATATGCTGGCTGTTGACATGTAGTGTGTGCTGCCAAGCCCCTGTGTGTGTGTGTGTGTCCTAGGCCTGATGTGAACTCATCTTTGAGTAATAGTGGAGCGGGATGCTGATGTGTGCACTGTGCTATGTGCTGCCTGTAGGGTTTGACCTGGTTATTCTAAGATGGCCGATAACAAGGCCCTTTTTGTTCATGCTGTATGGCGTTATCTACTCCCCCCTAAGTCTGTGGCCGCTCTTTCCCACATCACTGACGTACAGCGGCCATGCTGGTCTCTCTAGGGAGCAGGGAGGGATGCAGGGGGATGATGATGTGTCATGTTTTATAGGTGCTGTGAAAGGGTTAACCATGTCAAAACCAAAATGGTTGAGGCAATGTTGAAAACTGTCTCATCACAGAGACGATTCAATCAGTGCAGAGCCACAATGCGAATTCAGAAGTGCCTTTTGGTGCGATTTTGGAAACATTATATTAGGGCTAAAAAAACTACTTAGTGTTGCTTTAATGTAATAGTGCATAGTGAATGGCACGGTTATGTGAACCCCTTGCACATTTTAAGTCATGTGGGAGATCTCTCATACTTAGGGTGACCATATTTTGATTACAGAAAACCAGAACAAAAACCAGGACCAGCTTTCCCTTAATAATTATGTTATCCTGTTTCAGGATGCATGCATAATACAAGTGAAATGAAAAACAATGAAAACCAGGACGTTTTTCACCACTTTTCAAAAAAAAAAAACGGGACGGCCAGGACAGGCCATGAAGGACAACAGGACATTTGGCCACCGTACTCAAACTCATCACAGGGGGGAGGGGGAAAGTCAGCTAAGGCTCCAGCTGGGAGCCTGGTTGTGCTTTAGGCCATTCTTCAGACAGGTGTGGTGAAGACTTAGGGTTAGAGCACAATCTATGCAGTATTAAAAATTGTGTGTGTGTGTGCATGTGCGTGCGCTTGCGTGCGTGTACGTGTATGCGTTTGTGTGTGTGTGTGTGGAAGGCAAACATCAGTCCCAATACTGCAGTCTGTGTGTGTGTGTGTGTGTGTGTGTGTGTGTGTGTATGCGTGTCACACAGGGTGTGTGTGAAGCGTCTAGTGCAGTAGAATAGAGGTAGAGGTGCTTGTAGTTAGTGCATGCTGCATGTCGCTTTCTGCTTGCAACTTTCTGCTTTCAGCTAGCGCTGCTGGCTAGCCACTTCGGGGGTGAAAAGAGGAGCCGAGTGAGTAAGTCTCCTCCTGCCAGTACATAGCCTCTCCACCGGCAAGACCTATGCGGTGCCTCCTCGCGGCCACACACGGTAACTGGGTACTTTGCAGTCCCAGGCAAAACTGCAGGGGATCTCAGAGCAGCAGTAGGTCCCAGAGACGCGGTGTGCAGGCCCACCACTCGTGGATATGCCCTGGCACCCGTCCACCACTGCCCCAGCTATGGGCAAATAGCTCCACTGCCTTGTGGGTAAGCCTATTGAGGTAAGGCTAAGGCAGCACACCCCTACAGAAAAGCAATGCGCTGGTGGTGTGCAAAGGCAGGCCTAAACAGAGCTAGGACCCGGCAGCCTCTTGCAGTTGTGATGAGGGACTGGTTGTCTTGGGCCCACCACGCCATCAGGCTTACCTCATCATGGTGAAGATAGTGCAATTGGAGACAGCGCACCTCCAGTGGCACTTAAAAAATCTCCTCGCGCAGGTATCCACCTCTGACCATGGTGAGTATTACCTGGACCTACATCTGGTTGAAGTCGGTTGAGGAGGGGCCCAAAAAATGCCACTCAACTTACACCTGGGCAGGTTACCGCGCCTGTCGGGTCATTCCACTACTGCGGTCGAAACAGAAAAAACAAATCTTGCAACATAAGATTGGAAACATGGAACATAAGGACCCTCCTGGACCTCTATGGCAGCTCTGAAAGACCCCACAGAAGAACAGCGCTGGTTGCGGCCGAGCTGAGTCGCTATAACATCGACATCGCGGCTTTGAGTGAAACCAGGCTACTGGATGAAGGGTCATTAACAGAGGAGGGGATGGGCTAAGCCTTTTTCTGGAAAGGCTACCCCCTCGGAGGACAACATCTGCATTGGGTGAGATTTGCTGTTAAAAACACACTGCTGCCACGACTCACCGAAACACCTGTGGGCATCAGTGAAAGACTGATGGCCCTCCGTATCCCCCTGGTGAAGAACCGCTTTGCCACACTCCTAAGCGCATATGCTCCAACCCTGCCCTCCAATAGTGAGGTAAAAGATTCCTTCTACCAGTCACTAGATGGGGCTCTCCGCAGGATCCCCAGGACTGACAAGATCATCCTCCTTGGGGACTTCAATGCCCGAGTGGGCCAGAACAGTGGGATATGGGACAGAGTTCTTGGCAAGCATGGGATTGGTCAGGCTAACCCAAATGGTATGAGGTTACTTGCCCTCTGCTCTGAGCACAACCTGGCCATAACCAACACCATCTTCCAGCAAAAAGCCAAATATAAAACATCATGGATGCATCCACGCTCCAAACACTGGCACCTGATAGACTATGTTATAGTAAGGTGCTGTGACACCAGTGATGTGGTCATAACCCGTGCCATGAGAGGAGAAGAGTGCTGGACAGACCACCGTATGATAATGTCCAAGGTCCACCTAAGAGTGCACCCCCCTTCCGGAAGCATGGGCCAAAAGGGAGACGGTTTGACTGTGTTCGTCTGGAAAACACTAAAGAGCGAGACAAGTTTCGTTGTTCCCTGCCTGGAAAACTAAGGGAGATAGAAATCTGCTTGAGTGTTGACCATCCTCTAGACGAGCAGTGGACAGCCATCGGCTCAGCCCTCCATGAAGCAGCAGCCCAGACAATTGGCTTTAAGAACAGAAACCATCAAGACTGGTTTGACAACAACTCAGATACATAGTCTTCTAAACAACATGCACAAGGCACACCAGGCAACCCTACGAAACCCTTCATACAATACTGCGAGACAACTATGGCAGAAAAATCGTCAGAATGTGCAGAGGACTCTGCGGACAATACACAATGAGTGGTGGACAGCAAAGGCACAGGAAATTTAGTCTTTGGCTGCTAGAAATGATATGCATAATTTCTATAATGCAGTCAAATCTATCTATGGCCCAACTACCCACAGCATCACTCCACTGAAAGCAGCTGATGGTCTCAAAATACTAAAAGACCAGAACAGTATCCTTGAAAGGTGGGCTGAACACCTCAACACCCTACTAAATCAGGATGCGCATGTAGACGAACCATTCTGAATGAACTGCCTGAACACCCGCAAATCAGCGACCTCAATCAGCCTCCAACATTTCAGGAAGTTCTGTCAGCTGTCCGCTCTCTGAAAAACAACAAGTCCCCTGGCACTGACAAAATCCCAGCAGAACTACTGAAGCAGGGGGTTACCTCTGTACAAGAGCACTCCACCAATACATGGTAAAGGTCTGGGCAGATGAGAACATCCCACAGCAATGGAGAGATGCCAGTATTGTCACTATCTATAAGAACAAGGGTGACAAGGCCACCTGTGGAAATTACAGGGGCATATCTCTCCTCACTGTTGCTGGCAAGGTCCTGGCCAAGGTGATGCTCAAGAGGCTGATCAGCAACATCACAGAATGCTATGCTACCTGTCTCAGTGTGGCTTTAGAAAGAACAGGAGCACAGTCGACATGGTCTTTACAGCCCGGCAACTTCAGGAAAAGTGCAGGGAACAACACAGGGATATCTTTATGGAAACCTCTTTAACATAAGGAGGCTGCAAGCAACCACTAAGCTCCATAGGGTGAGAATCCTTGAGCTACATTATGCAGATGACTGTGCTCTCATATCCCAAACCCCAGAGGACCTCCAGACTGTCCTTGACGCAGCAGTGAAGGCCTACAGCAGGCTTGGGCTGACAATCAACACTGCCAAAACCGAGGTAGTCTGCCAATGGAGTACCAGCACCCCATCCACACCACCTGTCTTCACTCTGTCTGGAGCTCCATCATTCAGATACCTGGGCAGTATTCTCTCTGATGACAACAGCATTGACAACGAGGTCCAAAAACCGAATCCATCAAGCATCAGCTGCCTTTGGGAGACTCAGGCGGCGGGTCTTCCAGAACATAAATTTACATCTCCACACCAAGGTCTGTGTTTACCAAGCTGTCTGCATCACCACCCTCCTCTATAGTTATGAAACCATATACGCTGCCTTCAGCGTATCTTGGGGGTTACCTGGCAGGATCGAGTACCTCACACAGTGATACTCAGTAAAACAGGCTGTAGGAGCATTGAGGCAACTGTAGCACAGAGCTGTTACTACAGGTATGAACCAGTGTCTAGATTCGGAGAAGAGCAGTTAATTTGGTTAAATAGAGACAACACACCACAGACAACATTTAGTTTTAAATGCCGGCTTGTTTATGAAGAAAATAATAGTACTTAGAAATAAAAACGTGTAGCAAAAGACATTTACATAGACAATTGAAACATACACACATACAATATTTGGCTTCAGGTTTACCCTTTACCTCAAAGAAAAGAAAATGTTAATTCCTTTCCTATCCAAATTGGCTTTACCTATTTGGTTTTAAAATCTAATTTGAGCTCAGTTTTAATCTTTAGTCTTTCTTCTATAAATTCTTATTTAGTTTTCATTTCTAATGTTTGAAACAATGAGTTATTGTTTTACCTCTCTTTGTCTAGTTATCACTCAACATAGGCCTATTTTAGAATCATTAACTTAAGTATTACCTCTCCCTATGAAATCTCAATCTAAACCAGTGACCTACTACGTTTAGCATTTCAACATCAAGAAATAACAGAAATGGAAGGGAATACCGTCAAGGTTAACATCAGCATAACATTCACAGTTTGACATTTATACAATGAATACATGAATGCTAGTCAGTCTTTGGGAAACTAGCACAAAATCCTTGCTAGCGACCACGTTAGGCAGTCCGCGTGATCCCAGCGAAGAAATTGCAGTTCAAACAAATGAACTCTTACCACGATGTAAAAGTCAGTTGCAGTAAGATATCGTGGGTTTAATCAGTCAAACCTCGTCCGTTGTGTAGAAAGTCGGTGTCCTAAAAAATAAAAGGAAAAACCTTCTTGGCAGTCCGGGTTCTTCTCAGCATGGGTGGTTCGCCATCTTTTTCCAGTCCAAATCCATGCTCTTTACGCATGGGCTTCTGTAGTTCGCTATTCTCTTAACAATTCTTTCTTAAACTAGCTAATAACGTTCAAAATTACCACAGTCTATCAGTATAGACAGAACTAAACACAAAACACTTCCAAAAAGCAAAATTAAACTTAGTAACTAGTATCTATCCTTTTGCTCACTGGTTCAGCTCACTAGCGTTGTCTTCCTCGCAACATTCTCTCCTTCGTTCTGCTTCTGCTCTGTACAATACAAAACTACTACAATCGCTCTGATTGGCTGACACAAGTTCAACTTAAAGCAACAGGGTGTTCATTTTAAATTATTAATAACTCGCTGATGAAATGAAATATGGGTTTTAATCCTATTTATCTGATTTTAACACTGCTTTTCCTATTAATATGATATTTGAAATGATGGAATTTTAGCTCAACGTATTTATGTATTTATTCAACTATTTATGTATTTAACCTAATTTTACCTTGGTTACACAACCATCACCCAACACCAACTGCGATGGCTTGGGCATGTCATAAGAATGCCCTATAACCGGCTGCCTCACAAAATCTTGTATGGCCAACAAAACCAGGGCCAGCGCTCTGCTGGAGGGCAAAAGAATCGCTACAAAGACCAGCTGAAAGCAGTGCTAAAGAAATGCCACATGAAGCCTGGGGATCTCGAACACATCGCTGCTGACCGCAACACCTGGAGGCAGCTGTGCTCAGAAGGGACAGAAGCACTGGAAGAGGAAAAGACAGCTAGAAGAGACCACAGGAGGCTGAGGAGGAGAGATGCATCCATTGCTGCCAGTAACACCACCACCACATTCACATGTCCTACCTGCAGCAGGACCTGTAGGTCCAGGATAGGACTATACAGTCATCAGAAAACTCACCGCTGAAGGGCAGAAGTGGATGTCATCATCAGGACTCGATGGACAACCACAAGCAAGCAAGTGTGTGTGTGTGTGTGTGGAACACTAAGGGCCCTATTTTGCCGCGGCGCATTGTGCATTCGCGACATGCGCATGCTGTCATTGCTATTCTGTGCCAGCGCAACGTTCATTTTTTCAGGCAAAAAATCACGTTGTCTAGATAGCAGATGACATTGCGCCGTGACGGGCGGGTCAGCGAAAAGAAGAGGTGTGGTCTGGCGCAAAGCGCACCAGATGCTATTATGAGGACGTATAAACCATTTGCGCTTTTGATTAATGAAAAGGTGCTTTTTCGTCACTGGCGCATTGTTGAAAAGCTATTTTAGAGGCGCACAAGGCTTTGAACCCCGATGTACCTGCTGTTGCGCCAGAGAGGCGAGCTGAACTGGCAGAAAAGTTGCAACATGTATAATAATAATAATAATAATAATAACCTTTACTTGTATAGCACAGTTCATACATACAAGATGCAGCTCAAAGTGCTTCACAGTTTGGCAAGGTTACAAACAAAACAGCATTAGCCATGACAACGCAATGTCCCTTTGATGCAGGCTCTTGCGTGAGCACATGCAAAAGTCCGTAGGGGCAACAGGGGTGAGGAAAAACTCCCTGAATTGTATGTAGTTGAATCAAACCGGGAAAAAAAAAAAAGGAAGAAACCTCAGGCAGAACCGCGTCCCCTAGGGAAGCCCTTCTGCCGGGGCTGTGGTAGGTGGGTGATAGTCCTCGTGGGGGTGAAGTAGTGGTTGCTGTGGGTCTGTTTGGGTGGAGGGTGAAAGGGGGACTTTGGAGGGGGGGAGGCGTTGTGCGACTGCTGTTGGTCTGGGTGCTTGGGGCTTGGTCTGGGTGCTTGGGGATGGGGATGGGGGGGGGGGGGGGGGTGGAGAGTCCTCGGTAGGGCCGTTAGGTGTAGGCGAGGCTGAACAGATGAGTCTTGAGTTGCCTTTTGAAGGCGTCGACGGACTCGGCTTCTCTAATGTGTTGTGGTAGGGCGTTCCATCTTCTTGGGGCGTGGTATGAGAAGGCTGCTTCCCCGATCCTTTTGGGTGGAGCTTCTGGGACCCTCAGGAGGCCAGCTTCGGTCGATCTGAGGGCTCGTGCAGGGATATAAGCAGAGAGTGTGTCAGTGATATAGCAGGGGGCAAAACCATTTATAGCCTTGAATACTAACAGGAGTATTTTAAACTCAATTCTATAGGAGACAGGCAGCCAGTGGAGTTGAGCTAATATGGGGGTGATATGATCCCTTCTTCTAGTTTTTGTTAGTAACCTAGCAGCCGAGTTTTGAATAAGCTGTAGTTTCTCAATTGACTTTTTGGGGAGGCCTGCAAATAAGGCATTACAGTAATCTAGTCTACTTGAGATAAATGCATGTATCAGTTTTTCAGCGTCCTGCTGGGTTAAGAACGGGCGAACTTTTGCGATATTTCTAAGGTGGAAGTAGGCGGTTTTTGTTAGTTTATTAATATGAGGTTCAAAGTTTAGGTCAGAGTCCAGGGTCACTCCTAGGCTTGTCACCTTTTCTCTGACATGTTGGTTAAGGTTTCCTAGGTTAGAGTAGAGCGCCTCGCGTTTGTCTCTGGGGCCAAGAAGCAGAACTTCTGTTTTGTCCTCATTTAATTTTAGAAAATTATTGTTCATCCAATGTGTAATAGCTGTTAGGCAGGAGGTTAGAGTGTGTAGGGCGGTAGTTTGATTCGGCTCGACTGATATGTAGAGCTGTGTGTCATCGGCATAGCTGTGGAAATCTACATTATATTCTTTGATAATGTTGCCTAATGGTAGCATGTATAATGAGAAAAGAAGGGGGCCGAGACAGCTGCCTTGGGCGACTCCAAAGGGCATGTTGTGTTTGTTGGATACGTGGTCTCCTATACTAACGTAGAATTGCCTTCCTCTAATATATGATTCAAACCATTTTAATGCATTGCCTGAGAGGCCTACCCAGGTCTCAAGACGGTTAGCCTGTATAGCTATGTATTTGTATGTTTTAGTAAGCAAACATGCACAAATAATGAGAATATAGCAATGCTGTGCAGTTTATAGCAATGTTCTGCAGTTTATTTACAATTTCTTTTGTCGTTTTAAATAAACAGCGATTGCAATGTTCTGCAGTTTATTTACGATTTCTTTTGTCGTTTTAAATAAACAGCGATTGCAATGTTCTGCAGTTATTTACGATTTCTTTTGTCGTTTTAAATAAACAGCGTGGCAAGTTGTAAGAAATAATATGGACAAATCATCAAAAAGAAAACTAGTGGACTAATGGTTTGATGGACCTATACCTTCCGTTTATTTCTGATGTTTCCTTTGAGTTTAAGGCTTTGTTTCCCGTCTTCTAACGTTATTGTACCGCTTTCGGCGCACAGCGCGTTGAACCCCGATGTACCTGCTGCTGCCCCAGAGAGGCGAGCTGAACTGGCAGAAAAGTTGCAACGTGTATAGCCTGTATAGCCATGTATTTTTATGTTTTAATAAGCAAACAGGCACAAATAATAAGAGTATAGCAATGTTTTGCAGTTTATAGCAATGTTCTGCAGTTTCTGCATGTGTTTTGTCTTTTAAATAAACAGCGATTGCAATGCTCTGCAGTTTATTTAATAAACAGCGTGGCAAGTTGTAAGAAATGAAATGGACTAATCATCAAAAAGAAAACTAGTGGACTGATGGTTTGATGGACCTCCACCTTTTATTTTTGATGTTTCCTTTGAGTTTAAAGCTTTTGCTTCACGTCTTCTAACGTTGCCGCTTTGGGCACTGTTCGAAAGTTCTCTTCTTGCCAAAGGAGGACATTATTGAAGATATTTCCTCCCATACTTCTATGACCCGCGGAGGTTTGGGGGGATTCTTTCCATCCCCGAATATTAACTACTCACGCGCTTTTACTTCACGCACGAGCAGATCGGTCTCCTCCACCGAAAAGCTCCTCCCGTCCGGGTAAATCCGCCATCGTAATAGCAACAGGTTATGGACAATGCGCCCGCTGGCTCTTAAAGGGAATGAGAGTATAAATTCTCATTGGTTAATTGTATGTTACGCCCAAAACACACCCATGACTAATGAAGTAACTTAACCCAACCCTTTTGAACGATGCGCCTGGCGCAATGTTCGCTTTTTCCGCCGTGAAAATACCAAATTGTGTCGGGAACGCCCCCAAAGCAACTTGCGCGACAGACTTTAGACAATGCGCTTATGATCGTGAAAATAGAGCCCTAAGAGAGTTTTCCTCGTTGCAACTCTGGTTATAGTGCTCAGTACTGAACAGTTTCCATAGTTTTATTCTTGTTTTTCTCTTTCCCTCCCTCTCTCTCTCTCTCTCTCGCTCTGTGTGTGTGTGTGTGTGTGTGTGTGTGACTCTATCAGCATGTGTTTGTGTGTGTGTGTTTGTGTGTGACAGACATGGGAATCTACTGAACCTGAGGGCTTCAGCAGCAGCTGGTGCAGAGAGCCAAGATCAGCTCCTCCTTCTAAACTACACCATCAAGATAATCACAGAAGTCATACCCACAACAACCCCCCAGTGGCTCTTTGCTCTTCCTGGAAAGCATCACTGAATATACCAGTTAATGTACCCATAACGTTTATGAGTCAAGGTTGTGCACCTGAGTGAACATGTTGAACTCCTCAGTGATGAGAGGACAAACCACCTGCTGGAATGCGGAATGTGGCATTATTCCCAAACCACTGAAAGGGCCTCCTCTGTCTCTCTCTGTCTCTACATGGGACCTGGTAAACAAAAAGACTTGTTTCAAGTAGATCTATACATGTACATGGAAGTTCTGTACGTGTTGCATCCTTATTTACATCCATAGAACCCCATTGTAGTTTTCACTGAACGGTTCTGGCGGTGCAGGGTGTCTGTAATGGGTTAGTGGCACTAAGCAGTTGACTGAAATGTCAAACAACACATTTCCATGACATGACAAAAGCTTCAGGTACTTGTTAAGCACACTTAATTATAACAGTCAGCTTGATTTTCAAAATTTTCTGCATACATTTAAGTCATATTTATGGGTAGGTATTTTAAAAATGGTGACTTCAATTGGTTAATTTATTATTCCTTGACATCCACCAACTGTCTGTGGACATACTATTAAGTTTTGGTGAGAGGATGACCTTAAGTTATTACTGTCCCATTCGCGAAGTTGGGAATATTCACGCTTTCTGGTTTTGGGGAGGATCTAAAAACATTAAAAAAAACATATTGTGCAGTAAAATATTTTTCTACAACAATCCATTTTATAAAATAGACATGCTAGAGATATATAAAAAAACATGGTTTTGCTTTGTTCTACCACAGGTGGAGGTATCTCAAAAACTAAAGCCTTTTTGGGGCTTTGTTTCCTGTACTAAAAGGGCCTCCTCTGTCTCTGTCTCTGTCTCTGCCTCTCTCTCTCTCTGTATTCCACACACACACACACACACACACACACACACACACACACACACACACACACACACACACACACACACACACACACACACACACACACACACACACACAGGGATAAAAGGCAGCAGAGACACTGATACACACAGATGAAAGACAGCAGAGACATTGGGGCACAGACACACACACACACACACACACACACACACACACACACACACACACACAGGAATGAAAGACAGCAGAGACACTAGGGCGGCCCCACCCTTAAATCAAAGAGCAGGATGTCATGAGAAGAGCAGGACGCTGAGACAGCTTTGATAGAAACACCTGAGCACAGCTTAGCCAATGGCCAATCCCCATGTTTACTCCCATGTGCTCCCCCCATAGATTAACACTTGTGTGCCTGGATATATCTGTGTAAGTTTTTCTGAATTTGTGTGTGTGCAGTCTTGTATGTGTATGTGTGTGTGCATATGTCAGTATGTGTGTGTGTATGTGTGTGTGTGTGTGTGTGTGTGTGTGTGCAGTCTTGTATGTGTATGTGTGTGTGCATATGCATATGTGTGTGGTTGTGTGCATGTGTGTGTGTGTGTGTGTGTGTGTGTGTGTGTGTGTGTGTGTACTATGCACACTATCTATTCTGGTAAATTTCCATTGCACATTTTCAGGTAAAAAAGCAACACCCAGGCTTTCCCAGACTCACTTGCACACCACCAAGCCACCCAGTGATGGTTCTTCCTCACCCATGTGGTTCCTGGGCTAACACGCCCTTTTGGCGTCATTACATCCCGGACCCGCTACTGCTACACCCCCACCCCCCAGTATTTTTCCATTAGCTTGTCTTAGGAAGACAGAGATGGCTACACAGCAGATAGACAGATCAGATAGAGGATTAAAGGGGGGTCATTAAGGGTTTTCAATACAGAAGCACAATGGCTAACACCACCTGTGAGGACACCCGTGTGTGTGTGTGTGTGTGTGTGTGTGAGAGAGAGAGAGAGAGAGAGAGAGAGAGAGAGAGAGAGAGTGAAAATGTAGACATCCTACAGAAAAAGTTATTTCAGGGAGGTCAACAACGCATTTAGGAGTGTGGAATGTGTCTCAGTGAAAGTTGTTTGATACTTTTCCTCACAGCTCATCAGAGTTGCAGCAGACCATCTAAAGGCTGTGTGTGTGTGTGTGACTATCAGCATGTGTTGCAGCAGACTATCTAAAGCCTGTGTGTGTGTGTGTGTGTGTGTGTATGTGTGTGTGTGTGTGTGTGCGCGCGCACATGTGTGTGTGTGTTTGTGTGTGTGTGTGTGTGTAAAGCGCAGGTGTGCAGGTGTATGTGTGGGCTGGCCCGTGCTAATGAAGGACTGCCCTGGGTCAATGCCGACAGTCTGCTCACTTTGATCACTCAGCTGGTGTGTGTCTAGGTGTGTGGGATTGTGAGTTTGTGTGTGTGTGTGTGTGTGTGTTTCTGTATGTGAGTGGGTCTGGCCACATTTGTGTGTCTGGATCTATCTGCATGAGGTTTTGTGAATGTGTGTGTGTGTGTGTGTGTTTGTGCAAGTGAATGTGAGAGAGTGTGTACTCTGCCAGATTCAAGCAAGGCCAGAAATGCTACGTCATCTGATCTCCTCCTTTTGCCATATGCTGGTCTGGGCCTGTAGCTCTCCGAATAGGGCACCAGTTTACATCACACACACACACACACACACACACACACACACACAATGATCAAACACATACCCACAATGTTCACATATACCTCCACAATGATCCTACACACATACGCATACACACACACACGCACACACACAGAGGTTTTTTTAGCTTTGCTATGCACACACACATACTTCTTGGGTGCTTTTAAGTCCCCTCCTTAAATATACAAATACACAAAGAGGGATTACATGTGTGTGTTCAGCTGTGTGTGTGTGTGTGTGTGTGTGTGTGTGTGTGTGCATTCGAGAAAGAGTGCTGACTGTGTGTGTGTGTGTGTGTGTGTGTGTATGTGTGGTGAGGCATGTTGGCACATTTGTGTGGGCCAGCTGAGTGAAGTAGAGGATTCGTCTAACAGCTGCACACACACACACACACACACACACACAGACGCCCTGATGTGGACCTGGTCTTGCCCTGGTGTGGCTCTGATATGGCCCTGATGTAGCCCTGTTGTGTCCCCAATGTAGCCCTGATATAGCCCTGAGATGGACCTAATGTACCCCTGATGTGAGCCAGATGTGGCCCTGGTCTGGCTCTGGTTAGACTCCTGGTTGCAGGCTCTCTGTCTTACCTCTTTTCCACCAGGACCGTTCTGGTGCCAGTGCCAGTGCTAATGGTGAGCTAGTTCTGGTCAAGCACTAGCACCAGCACCAGCACCAGCACACATTTCCACAGGTTTTAGAACTGAGCACTGTGACATTGCGGTTCCAACCTTGGGACCAGCAACTTCAGGGAGCTGTGCCAGTGCCAGCTTTTTGGTGCCAGCACCTGTCAATTTTCAGTTCTATGATTGGACACTGACACTGGCACCATGGCAGTGGAAAGGAGCTATCTGATGACTGCAGTGGACTGGTGATGCGGGCTTGAGTTTTATGTCAATCCAAAGGTTTTCCACTGGAGTCACTATCAGTACATCATGCAGATTTCCAATGTGACAGTGCCCTCATTGACGCTATGACAACACGACAAACAAACAAATACAAACACGCAGACACAGACAGACACGCACACACACACACACACACACACACACACACATACTCACATTGACACAATGCCACACATACTGTATTTACTTACTATTCACTGTGCCCGTGGATGCAGAAGTATCCTGACAGGAGTAGATCTAGGAATAGATCTTGTTCTCTTTCACTTATAATTCTGGTGTGGCAAATCTCCTCTACACACACAGACACACACACATACATACACATACACACACACACATGCACATAAACCCACCCAAAACACACAACCACCAGCAGCTGGGCAGAAGGTCTGTGGGGATTAACAAATAAATCAGAGCATTTGGAGGAGCAGCAAATGACCTGTGAGAAGACGTGTGCATGAAGGCTCTCTCTCTCTCTCTCTCTGTTTCTCTCTCTCTCTCTCACACAAACACACACCCACACACACACGCGAACATACACACAGAGCAAGAGAGAGATAGAGAGAGAGAGAGGAAGAGAGAGAGAGGCAAAGCGAGAGAAAAAAAGAGAGGGAGAGAAAGGGCAATGTGTCCTTGGGGGTGGATATGTGCAGATTCATGTGTGTGTGTGTGTGTGTGTGTGTGTGTGTGTGTGTGTGTGTTTTATCTGTGGATCAGACAGGGGAAGGAGAAATGTGTATGTGTTGTGTGTTTGCTTTGTGTATAGATGACACATACATGAATCAGAGCAGAGATGTATGTGTGTGTGCTGCCCATTCCCCTCTCACACCAACGTTGAAATTAGCAGCATAGTTACCTAACTTTGTTAAAACAAGTAATCTCTGTCTCTCACACACACACATACACACACTCAATACACACACATAGTCTCTCTTTCTCTCTCTTTGAGTGCGTTCACATGGACAAGTCGAAACCACTTGGAACTGGTTTGGGATCGTACCAGCTTCATGTGAACGGAGATTGGTTTGGATTGGAATTGGTTTTCCTAAACCAATTGCGACTCCAGGCCTGGGCTGTTTCGAAACCACTTCGACTGCCATGTGAACGGAGATCGGATTGATTTTCCGGTATTGCGCATGTATCAACGAAATAAAAAACGCAGTTTGTTCCTTCATACGGACTTTCTAACACAGCAGAATGCACAACACGTACGCGAATGCGTCAAACTCCTGGAACACCATGTTTGTATGCCGCCAGAAAGTTTGTTTATTGTCTTTATTTAGTAGGAACAGTGCAGAGCCCATAGAAGATGTGCCAGAGTATTACGTTTTTGTTTAGACCACCTTATTGTTTAAGTGGGTAATAATATCAGGTGAAAGGAGGAGGCTATGTAAATACATTTGCACTGACTGACTTCTAAGATTTTCTTTAGCCACTGTTTTGCGATGTGGAATAACCGGAATGAGAGGTGAAAAGTTCAGTCTCCTCTACGTGTCGTCTGTAGCCTATGTGTAGGCATATGTGTGCAGTGCTGTAGTCTGCTGTTGCGTATACGATAAGATACATCTTACCTACGTAGCAGCTTTGTTGTGGGCAAATGTTTACTCGTGTTATGTCCATTATTTTAGTTATGTGTCGTTAGTCGCGTTATGTCCAACATTGTAGCAGCTAGCATTGTAAATCTTATCAGCCTGGGTCGTCATGGCTGGGTCGGCACGGTTTGACCGATATCTTTGGCATTTTTTGCCCAAACAACACGAAACTTGGTACTGCGCACACTGGTAACATTATGATGACGCCGTCCAAATTTGAGATCAAGCGGATGAGTGGTTCAAGAGTTATGCGTGGAAGAGACGTTCCTTGTATTAAAAGATAATAATAGAAAGATAGAAGTTGACTACAGCGCCCCCACCTAGCGTAGCGGAAAGGGCCGGAACTCTCGCCGAATCCGCTTAGACGAACTGCATGTGAACAGGGACTTGGGGGACAGACCACCCGTTGTGAACCAATCCCAAACCAAACCAATCCCACCATGTGAACGCAGTGACTGTCAACCACCGCTTCTGCTGTCTCTCTCTCTCCCTCAATATCTCTCTCTGTATCTCTCTTTCTCTCCCTCTCTCTCTCCCTTTACATCTCTCTCTCTGTCTCTCCCCCTTTATGTCTCTCTCTCTGTCTGTCTCTCTCTTCCTCTCTTCCTTTATGGATTCCTCTTTCTCTTTGTCTCTCTCTCTCTCCCTCTCTGCCTGTCTGTTTGTCCTAAGCAGGGCGAGACCCTGTACTCATTCACAGTAAGAGATTCTAAGAGATTACAGCCATCGGCACAAGGATTAGGAAGCACACACACACACACACACACATACACACAGTGCTCGCTTCTGCTTAAGACTGGAGAAGCATAACCCATAACCTAGTCAGCGGAGAAATACTCTCACGTGGATTAGACAGGGGGAGAAAAAAGGAGAGAGGGATAGAGAGAGAGGAGGAGTGTAAAAAAGAGTGAAAGACACAGGCAAATAAGAGAGAGAGAGACAGAGAGAGAGTGGCAGCAAAAGAGAGAGAAAGTAAAGGAGTGAGAGATAGACAGACAGATAGAAATGGGCTGATAAAGAGTGAGTGAAAAATAGATAGAACAAAAAATGGAGTACATTTTAAAAAACATGAGACAAAAACAGGTGGGTGAGAGGGATAGTTAGAGAAATAAGAAAGAAAAAATGGGAAATGAAGTGAAAAATGGATGGAGGAAGGATGACATGGGCGGTGGGGGTGGGGGGGGGGGGTAAAGAGATCAGAGGAGCGATTGCCAGAGTTTTAATCTCAAGAATCATCATAAAAAGGATGCTAACACACACGCACACACACACACACACACACGTGCGCCAAACACATGCTCGCACACACACATGCATGCAAACACACACACACACTTTCTAGAATATTTTCTAGGTGATTTATCTCCTTTAGATAACGCATTGAACACACACTCTCTGTAGGACACATACACACAGAGCAGAGACTGTATATATTCACTGACACAGACACGTGTCTATGGCAGCAGTAAGATACTCGCTCTTCTCCATAGCGTTCCAGTCTGTCTGGTGCCTATGCAGCAACCCATCACCTTCTGCTTCATAGTGACCCATTTCATTTCCTAGAATCACTCTGAAAACCAGCTTGACAAGGATCCCAGTTTTCTTTGAAATGATATCTAGAACACCAGCATGCCTTTTTCCTTTACTGTCAAACAATGTCTAGAACAGTGTTTCTCAAAGTAAGGTTCGCAAGAAATCCCAAGTGGTCCGCGAGCAGCTGTGTTGAAATATTATTTCTTTAACGTTTCTTAAGCTACCTATGCTATGCTATATGTGTTTAAATGGCATGTACATCATCTTAATACCATTCCCTAGTTGGAGCTGTGATGCTGCACCAATTCATGCATTTACATATGTAGCTCTGTTAGCCCCAGACGGGGGGGAACGGTCGTTGAGGTTTTTTTAAGGGGTGAAGTGGTCCTTAGTTTTAAGAACTTTGAGAAACACTGATCTAGAATACCAGCATCCCATTTTCCTTTGAAACGATATCTACAAAATCAGCATCTTAGTTTCTGTTGAAGTGATGTCTTTAAGACTAGCATCTCAGAGCTTCCCCACTGCAGTGAGCCTGCAAATTTGTGTAATAGGTGATATTCCATGTTCCACATTCCATATTCCATGTTCCACATTCCATATTCCAGCAGCTGCAAACCTATTACGCACAATGTTTATTCAGACTTGAATTTCGAATGTTTTTTACTTTACCAGGTCCTTCGGTTTTTATTTTACGGGATTTCTAAAATGTCTAAAGCAAGACTTCATGGATCGATGGAAAATACTATTCAGCTTTATATAATTAAAGTGCTTGCATGGGATATCTTGAGAAAAAAATGTATGTGCAGCACATTGTTGTTTGTGTGTGTACAGTATATGGGTTTTTATGTTTGTGTGTTTGCGTGCGAGTGTGTGTGTGTGTGTGTGTATGTGTATGAGTGTGTGTGCATGTGTGTTTCTATGTGTGTGCAATTATGTGTGTGTGAGTTGCTGCCAGTGTTATTGGCATAAGTTGGTGAACACACACAAACACGCACACACACACACGTGGGCCGTGCCAACCAGGTGATCATCTTCCTGATGTGTTTCTGTTACATGTGCTGTCGCTGTGGTTTCCTGGAAGAGACCTCGTCTCCTGGACAACACCTGTAGCCTGTTACCTAGGTTATCAACATACCTTCATTCGCACATTCACACAGTGTTTAGTATTTATGCTATGCACGTCAGAGGTGCTCTGCAAAGCTGCTAATTAGCTGCCTGCAGAGACAGAGATGACTGACTGTGACAACTGAAGACAAGCTGCAGCCTGCATGTGTGTGTGTGTGTGTGTGTGTGTGTGTGTATGTGTGTGTGTGTGCACGCGAGTGTGTGTACGTGTGTGTGTGTGTGCGGGGCTGGAGACGGATTCATACCTCAATCAGCAGACTGGAAAGATCCACTGCGGAAATACAAATATGGGCACGGCACACAGCAGGTGACAAAAGTCAAGCAGCCAGTCACAACGGTCTAGCCACTGATGACCACAGTGACACGAACACACAATACATCACCCACACAGACTGGCCTGGCCCAGTTTCTCTCTCTCGCTCTCTCTTTCTCTTGCTCTCTCTTTCTGTTCGTGTGTGTGTTCCTCCTTTCTGCCTATTTCTGTGTGTATGTGTGTATGTGTACGTGTATGTGTATGTGTATGTGTATGTGTATGTGTGTGTGTGTGAGTTTGGTCCTGTGCCACTTTTTAACATGAGAAAATGTTTTCTCCTTCCTCGAATTCCTGAAATGCTGATTAAACTACTAAGAGGTGGAAATGAAACACTGGGGAGTGAAATAACACCAGCAACATTTAGTAAATCTCTAATTGTATGAGAATGCCAAGAAAGTAACAAAACAATAATAAAAACATTTCAATTGTGGGCAATAGCAAAGGATACTTATCGCCAATCTAGTTTGACCCACATATGCCCTCATATAAGAAAGGCTGTGATGCTAGGATGAAAGATGTACACACACACACACTTACTCACTCACATACATACATACACACACACACACACACACACTCACATACATACATACATATACACACACACACACAGATTTATCTCTCTCTGTGAGACCTTGAGAAGTGCTGACAGTGTTGGATCTATCTGCTGTCCTTATTTGTCTTGGTGAAATAGCAGAAAGAGCCAGAACATGCACACACACACACACACACACACACACATACAGCAGCCTCAGCAGTGCTCATAAAGCTGTCAGAGGACACACACACGTCCCTCGGCCTGAAGACTGCTGGGTGTTTACACACATGCTGTTGACTAGAGGACAGACACTTACAGTACACACAATCTCATGGGTGTGTACACACACACACACACACACACACACACACACAACCACTCACCAGCGATGGTAAAACATTCCACATGCATATTCAGCATTCACTAATGGTCATACAAACCACCAACAGACTGTTGCTGAGGGATGATCAGGCCATGTGTGTGTGTGTGTGTGTGTGTGTGTGTGTCTGGTCATGGATAAAGCTATGGGTCTTTTTCTGGCATATCAAAGCATTCCTGACCAACACACACACACACACACACCACCACCACCACCACCACCACACCGCCCTCCATGCTGGCCAGCTTTCAGCGCCAACGCAGGAGTCCGGTCAGAGTCAAGAGGAGAGCGAGTGCTGAATCGCTCAAAGTCATTGGGAGAAGGTGGATGAAAGGCTAATAAAATGCTTTTTGTGTTGGGGCAGCAGGGCTTAACGGAGCTTCAAGTGGCCCATCCCACCAGAACAGGCCCCAGGACCTCTCTCTCTTGTTGGCCATCTGTGTTGTGGTTCTTGTTTGTGTGGGTGCTGCCTCCCGGGACTAAAGACACCACTAACTGCACGCTATGCCATTAATCCGAGCACCCGGGAATAAAATCAAACAGTTATTGTATGCTATGCTACAAATCCTAGCTCCGGGGATAGAGATCAAAAGTAATTGCATGCTATGGTATAAATCAATTTGGATGTGCTTATGTTTAGTGCTAACATGTTGGCATTAGTGGTGGTGTGTTAAATGTTACGTTTTTGTTAATCTGTTAATGTTTCATGATAATGGGCTGACTGTTTTAATGTGTAATATGCCTTATATTCTGAAGGAAATTCATTTTAGATTTGCATCAATACAAGTAATTTGGCTAAGATCCGCAGTTTATTTCTGAGGTTACTCCACCTCAAATAATCTATCTTTACAAGTCATTGGTACCCAAAGGAAGCCACTCTGGAGCAAGGCAGTGGGCATTAACCGGTATTAACCAGATTTTGGTACTACGCAGCAAACACACAACTAAAGGGAATTCGTTGTAAAACGAACTTCGGGTATGTTAAAACATGATAACGAGTTGGTATGTTTGCTGAAGATCAAAACTACACTAGCCTGTTGCATTCCGAACTTTATTATTGTTATTGTTTTTTTTTTTTTTTTTTGAAAAAGGCTCATCATGCTAGTGATCAGGGCACAGAGAAAGCTTGAAGACATTGCTAGAACAAGGGTCCTGACATTTAAAATAAAGCACTGATAACTTTGGAAGGGTACAGGTCATTCACTAAAAAGTCTGTTTTTACAGGCAGTACTTGCATTAACTTTTGGTCGCCACCAAGTTAAAAGGAAGTCCATACACCAAATTTCTCCTTTAATTTTTGTGAAAAATATCAAGAGCTATTGGTATGTTTGGTCACCCGTCACCACCATGTTAAAAGTAAATCTCTACAACAAATCTCTATGAGTGCATGACTGGCCTAGCACACTGCAGCACCATGCTCTCTGTAAGATCCACTGCACTGGACATAGATATCAACTGTTGGGGGGGTGGGGGGGTTGGAGTACTAACCACACACACTCTGCATCTTAGCCAACACCCCCTCCCCTCCACAAACACACACACACACACACACACATACAAATATGCAAATACATAAATACACACACACACAAACACAAACACTCTTTCCGTGACTCTCTCTCCTCAGGCCCATTGGAGAGGCCCCCTGCCTGTGCTCCAGCCCTCCTGCTTTAGAAATTAGGCTGTGTGTGTGTATGTGTGTGTGTGTGTGTGTGCGGGCCTGCACAATTGTGTGTGTGCGTATGTGTGTGTGTGTATGTGTGTGCACATGTGTGTGTGTGTGCGTGCGTGTGTGTGTGTGTGTCTCTAATGGGATCGGCGATGTGGTCGAGAGGAGTGCCAGTTTCTCCTCCGCTCTGGCCTCCTCAACGCAGTGGAACGACAGACCCGATAGAATCTTTTAACTGCTCTTCACAAACACTCTCAAACAAGGAAACTACTGTGTTTGGGAAAAACAACCTACCTTCATTTGCTGATGCATATCAGAGAAGAAAACATTTCTGTGTGTGTGTGCATGCATGTTTGTGTGTCTGTGTGTGCATGTGTACTATATGTGTGTGCGCCTGTGCATGTGTTTGTGTGTGTTTGTGTGTCTGTGCATTAGTGTGTATGTGTGTGTGTGTTTTGGGGGGGTTAAATGTATGTGTGTGTGTGTTTGCGTGGTGGGGGGGCTTACGTGTATGTGTAGGCAGGTGAGGTGTGAAGTGTGCTGTGTCCTAAGACATCTTGCCCCCTACATCAGTACACACACACACACACACACACATACGTATGTTCCAGAAATATTTTAGAGAAAAGGCACAACTCTTTTTCATGTCCTCATAATCAACCTCTAGGTTACACCAGAAAACACACCTGGGGCATATTCCAAAAATGTGGTTTAGTGATCACCCAGCTAAGTTAACTCAGAGTGAGTTGTAAACCTCATAATAGAAGAGAGTTAGAGGTTCATTCTTCAATCAAAACAAAGCCACAGGGTTATTCTATTACTAGATTTACCACTTGTCCAGAGTTAACATACCCAGGTAAGTGACTAAACCTGCTTTCTGGAATACCCCCAGACTCACACAGATGTACTTAAGGGTTCTCACAACACTTCTGTTCCCAGGCTTGCACTTCTGGGAGGTTAAACACTAGCAAGGCTTGGTTCACAAGGAGGTGTGTTTTTTCTTCAAATTCCACAAACCTTTGACAACAGCACTCCAGGCTCACTACAAAAGGCTCCCTTGACTTCAAAGTCCTCTTGAATCAGAAAGGGTGTGGCTAACAATTAACCCATTACCACTTGCAGACTCCTTCATGGTCTAGATCTGAAGCTCACACTGATAACCATGACAGACTCATGCAGACATACCAACTTATTTCACTACTTAGATACTGACATTTAAGGTGACCACATGTCCTGTTTTCACGTCCTGTCCTGGCTGTCCTTGTTGTTTTTTTAGTGATGAAAACGTCCTGGTTTTCATTGTTTTTCATTTCATTCGTATCATGCAAGATAACACAATTATTAAAGCAGGGGTGCTCACACTTTTTCAGTGTGCGAGCTACTTTTAAAATGACCAAGTCACAAAGATCTACCGACCCATAAAAGCGTATGTTATTTTAAAATTTATTGAAAATTCCAAGCCAATATTGCAACAAAATAAGCTCTGAACATGTTTTTGTAATTACCATATAATAATAATAATAATAATAATAATAATAATAATACAGTGACAATGTATAATAATAATAGTATTAATAATTAGTTCAGAGTTTAATTTGATGACTTGCACTGCATTGACTCAGCCAAGGATGAATAGTAGCCACTATTGACTGAATGTAGCCACTGGCTTGAGTAACGAAAAGTCTTGGAAACGTTTGTCAAACTCTGACAGTTGTCAATCTGCTCCGTGTAGCGCGCGCTGCTTAGTTGCGCACAGGCCTTCCCTTGCGTCTCCAACTCTGACTGCAGGTTCGGGAAATTTGCCAAGTCATGGCGCTGAAGCTTTGAGGACAGATGTTTTATTTTTCGTTTGAAGGCATTGACTGAGCTGATCATGTCGATCACCGTTTTGTCTTTTCCTTGCAGCTCTTGATTAAGGTCATTCAGCATGTTTGTCAGATCGGTTAAAAAAGCCAAATCCAGCAGCCACTGCTCGTCATTCAGCTGTTTGTATTCTGCATGTCCACTTTCACGCATGTCCACTTTCACGAAAAAACTCCCTGATTTCTGAATTTCCCGCGACTAAGCCACTCACATCAGTGTGTAGCAACAACTCAGAGTTGTCGCTGTCAGCCTTCTCCAGATGTGCGCGGAATAACCGTCTTTGAAGTGCTCTAGCTCTAATTGAGCAGGCGATCTTCGTTGCCACGTCCATGATCTCTTTCATGTTCAGCATCTTCGCGCATAATGCTTGTTGGTGGATAATGCAGTGGTAATTCACGAAGTCTGGAAAAGCATCGTCCCGTCTGCACCTGGCAATGAACCCATTCACGCGACCAACCATTGCGGGCGCTCCATCCGTGGTGATGGACACTAACTTGTACAGTGGGAGCTGAGTTTTGTCGCTAAAGTTTTTAAACGACTGAAAAATGTCCTCTCCTCGCGCATGTTCTTTCAAGGGAATCACTGTCAATAGCTCGTCCTTTGCAGTCATATCACTGAACACCATACGAATGTAAATGCACACCTGTGCTGTGTCACTCACGTCCGTAGATTCGTCCAACTGCAGTGAGACCTGGCCCATCAACTGGCTCCAGCGCAAAGGTTGATGGGTCCAAATGTTTGGAGGTAGCCCGCTAATGGCTGGGTGATCGCTGTCTGCGGTGGATGCGTGATGGGCCATCAGCTAACTAGCATGTGCAGGACGAACAGGGAACTTTTTTTTTTTTTTTCTCAAAGTTGTATGCGATCTACCACTATTGGCGTATTGAGCACCCCTGTATTAAAGGAAAGCTGGTCCTGGTTTTTGTCTTGGTTTTCGGTAATATAGTCACCCTAATTTAACCTCTTAATACACACCGTACCGTATACGGGACGGGGGTGGGGGTGGGGGGTGGCACACATTCTTCTGTTATTCTATTCCAGAATGACTGACATCCAATCCAAAACCCATGCAAGAAACCTCAAGGTCTTGGCTTTCAGTAGAGACCAATATTTTGTTTCTAGGCAAAGGGGTTCTCAAGTTATAGAGGTTTGATTGTGGTTATACAGATTTCGGAACCAAATATCCTATGGGAATTTTCAATAGGGTAACAAGAAAAACGCATGGACATACCTATTGATAAAAATCTACAAAAAAATCAGGTTTTGATCCTTTGCCTCCAATTTTTTACTGTGTGAAGGTAAGACCTGTGTCTGTGGCCTTATTATGCCTTTGTTTGGCCAACAGGTTACTGAAATTATAGGTCTCAGTCACTTTACAGAACGGAAAGTAAAACCTTCATTCTAACCTCTGTACCTCTGTGTCAGTGCATCACAGAATCACCCTGAGAGTGTTACCTTTCCACTGATACCAAGAACATGTCTGAGTCTAAAACTATGTAGGAGCTGTGCTACTTACAACTTGGGCATACCATTTTCGCAAATAAACTTAAAATATTAGGTGTGGCTTAAGGGGTTAATGTACACATGAATGCAACATAGCATAGAACAATGGTAGACCCACCTCGTTTAACCCTCAACAGGTAATGCTATCATCACCGATGCAAACAGTAGCCTACAACTCACACAACAACGTCACTCTTAAAACACTGTTGCTGGCTCTAGATTGTGGGATATTTCATCTGATTTAGAGACACCAGAAGGCTGCTAGCAACAAAAAGGAGACTCCCCCAACTTATTGAAAACTTGTGATGTCTGCACATGTAATAAAGATCACACTATTAACCATCACAGATAGTGTACAGTGTATTGTATTGCACTGTATATAAGACCTTTGTGTATATTAGGTCTCTGGTGCAATTAGTGTAAGTTAAAAGGTTAGGGCTTTCATATTTATATTTTATATTTACTGTTTGTTTATAGCACCAAAGACAGACACCCACCAGGAAAACACCATTTCAGTACACTGTATTACTTGTAATGTGGAATATTGACAATAAACAGTCTTGAGTCTTCTTGAGTCACATGGGATGAAGGTTGTAGCATGAAATATGCCTTGGCAGAGTAAATACTACATTTAGCATCAACCCAACTCCACAAAGCACACGTTAGCTGTGCTGATTATATGAGGACAGACAAACACAAATGAACACACAGGCATACACAGCCATTACATCCTGCTACAATCTACACACACCCACACACGCATGCACACACACAGTGCATTGAGAGGACACAGTGGTCATCTGAGCCAGTGTTATTCCTCACTGTGGTCAAGTGGCATGAGTCTCTCAGAGATAAAAATGAGTTCATTCAGACTTATGAATCAGGGTGTATTCATTTAGTCTCATATGTCAGCATACTGAGTTCATTCAGACTTACGAATCAAAATGTATTTACCTAGTCTCATTTGCCAGTGTATTGATGTTTTAGATTATTAATATATTAGATTTCCATCTGAACTTCTCTTCAGCTCCACACTGTCACAGCATACAAGATGTACAGGACATCAGCCTACAGCAACTCTTGTGGGCACACACACACACACACACACACACACACACACACAAAACACACATGCAAACACACACACACACACACACACATTCCCAAATGCAAACACACACACACACAAACACACACACAGTCCATGGATGGTGTGTGGCAGAAGGACAGGAAGTCTGACACACACTGTGAGGCCTGTGCCCACTCCGCTAGTCGCATGCCATCTGCTCTGATTGCTGCCAGCTGTGTGCTGGGCATGAATGTGTGTGTGTGTGTGTGTGTGCGTGTGTGTGTATGTATGTGTGTGTGTGCGTGTGTGTCTGTGTGTATGTGCATGCGTGTGTGTGTTGGAGAGTACAGACATCTGGTGCTTGTGAGTGTGTAGTGTTTGTATGTGAGAGTGTGTGTAAGTGTCCTAGCATATGATGTTTGTGACTGAGTGAGTGGATGTGTGTATTCTCTCTGGCCAGCTGTTGTGATGGCTATGATGTGTGTGAGTGAGGTATGTGCTGTGTGTGTGCGTGTGTGTGTGAGAGAGAGAGAAAGAGAGAGAGAGAGAAAAGAGAAAGGGAGAGAGCGAGCAAGAGAGAGAGAGAGTGTTGACTGATGTTTGTAACTATGTGTGCTTTGGTGCCAGCTGTGTGGTGGCCATAATGTGTGAGTCTGTAAGAGAGGGTGTGTGATTGATGTTTGTGAGTGTGTGGGTGTGTATACTGAGTGTGTGCCAGTTGTGTGGTGTGATGGATGTGTGATAAATGTGTGTGCAGACGTACGTTGTGTGTGCCAGAGTGTATTTTCAGACTGATCCCTCTGAATGTGAATTTTATGAATTTTTCCCCCAAAGCTGCTGTGTGAAAGTTAAATTCCAGAAAAGTTCTTGTTATCCGTGTCTGGGGCCCAGTCACAACTGTTTTGTTTTGCTAGTGGGCTTGGATGGGAAGAAGTCTGAGAAAAAACCCAGAAAATCAAGATTAGCGTGGTGGGTGTCCAAATGTCTCCATTTTTGTTTTGCCTTGTGAGACTCTTTTCTGTTTGAAAAACTTCCATCTGAGTTCCTGACACATGAATGGAAAACCGTGTTTCTGTCATATGAATGGAAAACTGTACCTGTGTTCCTCAAATATAAATGAAAAACTGTAGCTGTAATTCTGACATATAAATGGAAAACTGTAGCTGTATTTCTGACATATGAATGCAAAACGCCAAGGCAGGTTATAAAAGTGCGCAGTGATGATGAAAAGGTGATTGTTGTTGATGTGATTGTTGACCCTACTCACAGAGAGAGAGAGAGAGAGAGAGAGCGAGAGAAAGAGAGATATTACGATACTGGTGTGTGTGTGTGAGAGAGAGAGAGAGAGAGAGAGAGAGAGAGAGAGAGAGAGACAGACAGACAGAGGTAGGGACAGAGAGAGAGAGTGGTTTTAAGGAACTGGTGAATGCATTGGTCACTGTGTGGGTCTTTGGTGGGGATAGACACCATTCTTTCAACAGGACCTCCAGATGGGCATGGTGTATAAGGACTCCAATGTGTGTTTATATAAGGACTTGAAAAACTCATTAGTGCTCTGCACATCCACTTATGCTGAACTGACAGAGCAGGTTGGATTCCCGCATGCACTAAATACATAATGAATGCTTCTCTTTCACATTTTCACTCAACACACACACACCCCTTGGGACATATTCCATTCAACCTTTTGCCTAGTGCACATTTGCCTTTGAACCTCCAGTTCGTTTCCTCCCCCGCGCACCTAACAACAAGAATGAACTTTACAGTGACGGGTACCGTGGTTACTGAACATGTCTTGGCAATGAATCATCTGTGAATTATCCTCTGAGACAGAAACTCTCACTGGTCAGGGAATACCACGCTCCGAGGCGCGCCATTCGCCCTGATAATGGGGGACTTTGAAAGGGATTTTGAAACGCATAGCAGAGCTTGGGAAATCCGCCCGACAAGCCAGCGAGCGATGCTAAAGCCGTCTCTTAATTACCACGCCGCTAAATAACACTGAACGCGTACAGTGGGCCTGGGCATTACGGTGGCATGCACGACTCTCGCTCTAATCTGACTTCATTTCCTGCGCGCTTTTATCTGCGGCGTAGTTAAATCACAGCCTTCCTGTTGAGCACAGACAGTTTAATTGAGTTAGCCGGTCATGCTGACCAACACCTTTGTTACACAGCACACAATAATCAGCTTTTCGATGGGAACATTGTTGTGACGGGGATCAGACGTCCAAAAATGCAATTGCTCTGAAACAATCTCTCCGGGAAAACAAAGATCTTCGTCACAGATACAAAGAATAAACATCATTTTTCTTCAGAGATAGAAAGGATACACATATAATGTCTTCAAAACTGATGGAAACAACTTGGAGAACTTGGAGGGACAACACAACGGATATTGCTGCTGCTCGAACTCCTTGAGCGCCCATCTATGCTGAGAAAGCGAGCAAGCTTCGCCACCTTGTGGACATCTGTAGTAATGCAGATCACCCAGAAACGCTTCCAACTCCCCCCGTGGAGCCTCGTCTGGATGAGGGAGGAGAAAAGTGGTGAAATGAAATGTTGCTCTTGTTTAGTTTGAGCAAGCCTGATGTATGGATGATGATTACGTAATCATTGGAAAAGAACACACACACACACACACTCTTACTTCTTTATTTATGTCCGGTTAGCAGGTGGCTAGCAGCATGCAGGACATTGTCTTGGGGTAAAAAAAACTGGAACACAGCCCCAACATAACATAAGCAGAAAACACAAATCCCACAGCTGAACAGCTAACCTACAAGATGGAGTCTACGTGATGCAAAGATGTCAAAGTAAGACCCAGTGTGTGTGGTTGCAGTGTGATAGGAAGTGCTCCAACACCTGACCACCACAAGCGTCTGTGTTCTCCTGCTGGCTTTGACCAGCCTAAGCACAGTCTTCAGTCTTAGTTCAGTTCAGGTTTTGTTTCGTTGGTGGTGACTGTAATCCAAAGCAAATACAAAAGCAGCTACACCTTAGCCTCTTCACTGCCACACCGTTGCTAAGGACTGCTCCAGCACTGACTGTGGGCCCAAAGGGCATGTGCAGGTGGACACATTTGGCTGGTTAGCTTCAGCTGATTAGCAAGGGACTTCTTCGTCCCCATTTTCCAGAGATTGCATCATATCCACCCCTGTTTTCCCCATGCTAATTGGTGGGTGCTCCACTCTCAGGTAATGCAGGAGGGCGTGCCTAAACTACATCACCATCCATTTTTAAACATCAAGGGGACAGGAATAGAGGTGGAAGTTTAAGCCTCATGGGCGAAAGGGCCCACCCACAAAGGACCCAGTAGCCTTTAGCATTCCATAGACCTCCATTCATTTTAGCGTCACTTTGACATAAAATAACTTCACATAGGAGGCACAACCCACCTTGGTGTTGGTATTGTTGGACATCGAGAAACCCCTGCAAAACATATTTGCCTCGATTGGAAATCGGTTATGTCATTGTCTTGTAAGAAATGTTTATCTGAAATTGTGCTAAAAATAACGTCACAGATCATGCGACGGCTAGTGAGTTTCTATCGCACAGGAGGAAATTTTCTGTACTATTTGAATAACAAGCCATACCCACAATCATGCTCGTTTACTTTTCTGTTCATGTCAGTGAAACATTTCCAGCTGTATTTCCAATAAAATAAGCACCAGAATTGGTATTTGTTTGAGGACTTGTAATCTTTGTGGATTTTACTGTTCGATGCAAATGAAGCCCAAAGAAAGATGGCTAAGATAAGCTATAGCCTACACTTACAAGACTACCTGGAACGAAAGTTAGTAGAATACCCAAGTACAGTATTAGCCTTCCACTCCAGTAAATGTGATTGCAACCGTAACGGTATAAAAACACTCATTATGAAAATGATCATATGCTGTCTGATTTGTGTTTGAGCATCTACTCGTCAATTTATCATATTTGGGTTCGCTGGCCGACGTTACTCGACCTCAGCATGAGTTTGCACAGTAGACCGAAGTGGACACGTGACCAAGCGAAATTCTGAAAAATCGGCTTCATCCAGTCCCAGTGAAAACGACACTATCCCTCAGTCAATTTCTTCTACTGTCTATGCATCCATTGCCCTTTCTTAATATAGCTTTCTGCCCTACCTCACGTCAATCAGTAACGTGACACTTCATTGGCTAAATAAAACAGGGGCGGAAATGAGCCCCATTTTGAAACTTGAAAAAAATCATTCACTTTTGGCTGAATTCACTAGCTCGGCATTTCCCATTGAAATGAATGAGGGGCAGGACTTCCTCACGTTCTCCATGGGTGGACCATAGACAGTAGGAGAAATGGATTGAGGGATGGCGTCTTTTTTAATGTGAGCGGATTAAGCCAGATTTTCGATTCTTCAAAGTGGTCACCAGGCTACTGCGCAAGCTCGAGAGCCAGCCTGGTGACGGCCAACAAACCTGAATACGATAAACTGACTAGTAGATGGTCAATCACAAACCAAACCGCATACAATTTTTTTTAATAATATATTTTTACCATTATCATAAGTACAATTACGCTAACTTAAGTGGAAGGCTAATATTGTACTTCGGGACTTGATTCTTCTTCTACTAACTTTGGTTCCAGGTCATCTTACAAGCTAGCATGTTGAAGGAGGTTATAGTTAATATGTACATACCAGGCTAGCGTGTAGCTTAGTTTAGCCATCTTTCTTTGGGCTTCACTTGCATCGACTGGTAAAAATCCATAAAGATGTAACAAAAAAAATATAAACTCCAATGTTACCTTTGTGGGAAATGTTGCTGGAAATGTTTTCCGACATGAACAGAAAACTAAACGGGCATGAATATGGCTATGGCTTGTTATCCAAAAGTGTACATTTTCTTCTGTGTGGCAGAAAGACACTGGCTATCGCTTAATTTGTGACGTCATTTTTAGCATAAATTCAGATAAACTTTTCTTACAAGGCAATAACATGACAGATTTCAGATCGAGGCAAATATGTTTTGCTGTTAGTTTCAACATGACGCTAAATTAATGAAAGTCAATGGAATGCTAAAGGTTACTGTGCCCTTTCCGGGGTTTTTTTTTTCGCCCCATGGGTGTTTCAAGTTCCACGTCTGTTCCTGCCCCCTTGGGTTTTTAATTTAAGCAATTAGCCACAGGAAGTGACATCACTGAGGTCCTGCCTGTCAGTCAAGCCTAATGAAAAAGGTCTAATAGGAATCCTATAAGATCTCTATAGCAAGGGCGTAGTAATGGTTTTGATATTGGTGGGGACATAATTTGCTTCCCATGCCTCCCTACATCATGATCTAAGCTACTAAAAACTACAGCCTCAACAATCAGCATTACAGTGTGCTGCTTAATTTCCACATAACATTTGTACAATGAATGTTCATTTATGTGAAATATAGGCCTACCGTACACGCATTTTGGTTTTGTTACTGCAGTTGAAGTGTTTTAGTATTGCAGTTGAAGTGCATTTTGAACATGTTAACTGATGGAGTTTTGGAAGTGCACACTGCATAGAGATAAGTGTGAGAAG
The DNA here is from genome assembly GCA_030347295.1 of Setipinna tenuifilis. NCBI lineage: Eukaryota > Metazoa > Chordata > Actinopteri > Clupeiformes > Engraulidae > Setipinna > Setipinna tenuifilis. The sequence continues at coordinate 29,296,341 of CM059280.1, forward strand.
TGTGAAAAACAAGTAGAATATACAATTGTTGCAGGGGAGATTTCTCTAAGACCGCAAGGGAAGCTCTGCTTCCCCTAAAATGTAAAAAAAAAAATAATGGTCAAATGTTTACGAAATGCCTTAAAACATGTTCATTTCAAACACCAGTTTGTTAATAATAGGCCCATTATCACAAATCAACTGAGTTGGTGTTGTTAACTTAGCATTCCACTTTGTTCTCATGGCCTATGGCCAACGCATTTCTCATAGACGTCCAGCGTCAATGCACTTCAATGGGCCAGCGCGGACCCCTAATGTTCTATGCATGGAAACTGGATGGTACGGTGGCCGACAAGGGCCAAACACACTGCAAATGCCCAATACGTCTCAGTTAGAGAAAATAGCTTCAAGTGCAGAAGCGATGCAAATTCACAAACACAAACACAAGTTTAAACGAGATGCAAACAAAGGACCTGGTGCAAATGATAAAAACGCGCTGCAAGTAACAAAAGCAAATTCATCATCATCAAATGCGCTGCAAATAGAGAAACGAAGCAAAGCACGAAATGACGAAAACAAAGAAAACACCTGCAAATGAAAAACGCTGCATAAAAAGTCACCACAACGGAAGTGCTCCAAACCTGCAGGGGGTGCTCTAAGTGTAACAGCTTAAAGGGTCACTTGCAAGTTAAGCACTACTATCGACCATTGTTAATATCAATGATGAAATATCAAAATCGTAAAATTATACAGACATTCAACATCACGATAAAAAGTTTTTTCACTGAAAGTTAACAACCAACGACAACGAAAACGGGGCATGGTCTGGTGTGACGTATGACGAGGGAGTTATAGCAAAGAGCTTACATTGCTCTATGCTCTTTGGTTATAGGTAAACGCTCTGTGGTCCCGTCAGCGATATTTTTTTCCTAGTAAAGCGACGCCACAGATAGCCAGATATAATTTTACGAATGAGGTTTTAATCCTATTATGAAATCGTGCCTTTAATCTGTGGCGTCGCTTTAGAACTAGGAAAAATAATACGTGGCGAATTGGCCAAAATAGGTGGTGAGTAGTAGCATGGTCGCTAATGCTATTTGTTTACCTCTGGGCTACTTGTCTTCATATGAATAAAATAAATACACTTTATTGGTCTGTACGTTATGTGTCAATTTTGAGTAAATAGGCACCTGTTACCTTTTTAGGCCCAACATTTTGTCTCACTAAATGCAAAAGGCACAATTTATTTCTGTGACTGTCGTCATTGCAGCAGCGCTAGCTAAATTAACGCCCTTCCAGACGGCAAAATCTCATCACGTTTAATGTATAAAACATGCTTAATGTGGGCAGTTATAATCTTTCATACACGATGTGATAAACCAACCATCAAAACGTCACAGTAATAGTGGCTACTAAAATTATTTTTGACAGACTGACGACGTGACAGCATTAACAGATAGTTATGCAATAGATCAATTACTAATGGTAGTGTACATTGGCCAAACGTTTCGTTGTTCCTTTAAGCTGTTACACTTAGAGCACCCCCTGCAGGTTTGGAGCACTTCCGTTGTGGTGACTTTTTATGCAGCGTTTTTCATTTGCAGGTGTTTTCTTTGTTTTCGTCATTTCGTGCTTTGCTTCATTTCTCTATTTGCAGCGCATTTGATGATGATGAATTTGCTTTTGTTACTTGCAGCGCGTTTTTATCATTTGCACCAGGTCCTTTGTTTGTATCTCGTTTAAACTTGTGTTTGTGTTTGTGAATTTGCATCGCTTCTGCACTTGAAGCTATTTTCTCTAACTGAGACGTATTGGGCATTTGCAGTGTGTTTGGCCCTTGTCGGCCACCGTAGATCTTCGTAGTAGATGGCGGAGAAGTCATGTGTTGTGCGTGAGGGACAAGAAGGGGCGGGCGGTTGTAGTAGGGTGCATTGAGACTTCAAGTCAAGTCGAGTCGTTTTTTTTTTAACATTTAAACAAAACAACAGAGATGTACCAAAGTGGGGATGAAAGGATGAAAAATAACACGGCAAAACCACAACCCAAAGATCATTAATAGGTATAGCCTACTGACACAAAGCAATACAACGAGATTAACAAATACATACATAAATAAAAGATTGAGCTTGACAGCATCAGATACACGCCCCAGAACAACCTAAAAAGAGAGAGAAAAGATATGTCTTCAAACTGGACTAAAATAACGTACATATAAGATGAGAAGTTCCGTGACAGAGCGCTACACAACATCAGTGTCCAGACGTCAATGAACTTTAAACCAACCAGGGCAAAGTTGCGTCACCACGGAGGCGTTAGTTAGACGATTGTAGCCGCGGAAAAAGCAACTGCAAGCGGCTGCACGTTTTGTCTACAGACGGCTACAAGCGGCTACATCACATGGGTTTTTAGGTCATCTGACCTTGTGACGTTTTTGTGACAGCGCCACGCCTTTCTGGCAACTCTGACACAAAGTCTAACCATAATGCAACATTTTCAGCCCACAATGCATCGCTGACTACAGCCGGCTACAGCCGTCTGTAGACATCTACCCTTATCCAAACACGGCTAGTAACTTACCGTTGACTGCGTGAAATAATTTCTCATGTCCGTCAGCTTTCTCTTCCTGCCTGAGTGAGACATGATTCTCCCAGCCACCAAACAGTAGTAGGCCTAGTAGACACACTGCTCTGCTATTACATTTTTTTTTATTTTCCCCGCTCAGTCCACCAATTTACCAATGACAACCCAGTCATGATGACACATGCAGGAAAGTTAAGTGAGCCAATCCCACCAATTACATGCCATCTTTGAGAGGCGGAACTAAGGAGGGGAAAATTAACCGTTTGCTTCTCAAATGTCGTGCAATTTCCCATTCAAAATTGGTATGGACATTTTAAGCACTTCATACCGTCCATACCTAACTTTACGCCCATGCTCTATAGTATGTAAAATAGTCATATAATACCTCTATGGTGTTCTATACATGGTGTATTGCTAAATAGTTATTGTCTTTGCCTGTGGGGGGAGCTGTGATATATGTTTGGGGGGTACTGGAAATAGGGGAGAAAAAATTTAAGAGTACCTTAGTTCGAAATACAGTTGAGGGCCCACACACATTTATTTTGTATCAGATGACACTATAGTACTGCTACCATCCTAGTATAATACTTCTATAATGTTTTTCCTCACTATCGTGTTCCTGTAGTACAGTCTTATATTGCTATAGCAAAATGTCCCAAAATACTATAAGGACTACAGTACTTTTTCCTAAGGGAGTGCTGTCCCACAATTCAAAATAGATGCCACACAGAATTGACAGTTGCAAAAGAAGCTCATGATTCAGTTACACATCTCTGGCATGAGCTAAAGTAGCACTGCATAGTGAACAACCCTTTAGATGTTACAGATACACACAACACCTTCCTCTCCAAATATGGCAGTTTCTGATTATTGGTGATATCGAACAGCACTGGCTAGATTTTTTTTCATTCTCTTTTGAGAAGCAGGCTATTCTGAGCCACCGAGTAACAAGCCTGTGTACATGGCCCAGACTGCCAGAGATGAGCTCAAGAACAATACTAAACAAACAATCTATTGTTAAATGGTTTGTTTCTATAACACTAAAGAAACAATCTAGTATTGAATAGTGTGTTCCAGGTGTCATGTGCACTTAAATCTGTGAACACACAGACACACACATACACACACACACAAACACTCAGAGATGGACCCATAGCCAGAGAGTCATGGGTTTAATTGGCCACACTGACAGATGAGTGGGGGGAGTAAATGACCAGCGCTGTCCTCAATCCTAGTCCATAACTAAGGTGCCCTGGAGCAAGGCACCTAATCCACACCGCTCCCCATACACACACGCACACTCTCACACACACACACAAACATAACCCCCACTGCTAGCTGACCATGTCTCCGGGTGCTCACCTGTGTGTTACATGCTCACTTCCTGGGTGAGTTAAATGCATTTTTTGGGGGGATTTCCTTGACATATAGAATTATTTTCACTTTCCCTTTCACACTGGCCCCCCTCCATCCCCACACCCACATACATCAGGTACAATTAAACAGCCTGCATCATGGGTTGTTAATAAAATATTTATTAACAGGTAATAAGCATCCAGCATCTGTGAGAACGTGAGTGTGAAACTGGTGAATAAATAGGATGTAGATGGTGTAGGATATGTGATCACTCTGTAAAACCTGTCTGTTCACAACACTGTGCATGACTATCTCTCATGACACACCGTGTCACCACAGACACTTAAGACAAGTGTGGGTGTTTCAGGACTTTAATTCAACATTCAGCACCTATTAGTTCTGGATTTCTTGGGGGACCATCATTATCATAATCATAATCATCATCATCATCATCATCATCATCATCATCGTAATACCTAACATGAATTATCACCTGTGGGTCTTAGCTTACATTGGCATCTCCATAACTAAGCTTTCATATCAGTGGGGATGCGAGTACACACTTTTACACACAACTACACCTCAGTTTCACTCACAGCAAAACTAAAGCTGGAAACACACTGGGGACTTTTATTTTGGAAAAAAACAACACATATCGATATGGGGCAAGGAAGTGAAATAATTCTGTATCCTGTAAAACAAAAAAATCACATCAAGATATTAAGGCTGGATATAAAGGATACAGTAGTAATGGGCTTAGAATACTGGTGTTTAATAGTGTTAGTAGTAGTAGAGGGGTGGATATGACGGAATACTACGTGAGAAGTCCTTTCCATCCGTCAGCATGAGGAAGTGGCTGCTAAGCACAGTGGCGTCCTGGTAGAGGTGCACATCATTTTCTGTGAGGTTGGCCATGACGTGCGTTTTTGGTGTGGTGGTTTTCACATGAAGCGATGCAGTATGGGTAATTTCTGTAATCCACACTGTACAGTTCAAATGTTGCCGAGGCAACGTTCACATGCAGGAGGAAATGGAGAGGCGGGGCAGACGCAGGAAGTGGTGCAAAGGGGGAGGAGCAACATTTGAGTGTGGCAGTGGGTAGGCAGAGCAACACCAGTGTGTGACATTAGAGAAACGCATGTGATTGATCGCCTGCCTGAAGGCCACTCCCCCAACCCTCCCTCTGTTGATGATGCCATGAAGCAGACAAACCAATTGTGGCAGTGGAAAAAAGTCACAAATCAAATGTAAAAGCCAGCTTTCAAATCTCGCCAGAATTCAACAGTTCACCTGGACGAGCAGCAGGGGGCGCTATCTGGAGTCCAGACAAGAGCAGGAGGAGCTGCAGGGTCTCTGTGAGGCAGTGTAGCAGTCTGGCTGGGGGTGTGTGGTGTGTGTGTGTGTGTGTGTGTGCGTGCGTGTGTGTGTGTGTGTGTGTGTGTGTGTGTGCATGCTTCTGTGTGTGTGTGTGTGTGTGTGTATGTGTGTGTGTGTGTGAGAGAGAGAGAGAGAGTATGTTTGTGTGTGTGTGTGTGTGTAAAATACATGAGTGTATGTGTGAGCATATGTGGTGAGAGCTCAGCATCTCTCCCATGTGTGTCTGAGTTGGCCAGGTGTGGCATGGTCCACTCTCCAACCCTTAAAATCTCCCATCATCCTCTCCTCTCTTTCCACTCCATTCATACAAGACATGCAATAAACTACTCAAAATTACTCCTTGTGGTTAAGACTATATATTTATATAGATTTGTACACATATATGAATTCATATATTTCCAGGTAGGTCACTCTGTGTCTGTCAATGCGTGAATAGTCTTTCTGTTTTATATATATTCATATAGGTTTTGGTGTCTTATGGATTTCCTTTTGTTGTTTGGGTCCATACAAAATAACTTCTCATTTCACTCGTACACTCAATGTATAATATATATAATATATATTTATAAAATGAAACTCAGTCTTTTTTTCCTTCTTTAAAAAATCCCATAAAAATAAGTTCTATTTATTTTGTTTTTTTAATTATTTTACAATATATTTTCTTCTTTTCGTTGTCGTTTGTTTGTCGTTTGTTGCTCACTGGCAGTTCCCTTTCATTTCCACACAGTGGGGTGTGTTTGGGGAGGTGGGGTCATGGGGTCAGGGGTCACAGGGTCAGAGGTCAGGGATCACAGGGTGGTCGTTACAGCGGGCACTTTGTGCAGCCGCACTCCACGGGCGTGTCGATTTCCTCGGAGAAGGAGGCCCCGTCAGCACACTTGAAGTTGACCTTCCTGCGGCGGCTCTTGGTGGGGGCACAGCACAGGCCGCTGTGGCAGGCGGGGGGGCACTCCACCCGTGCCACCTTCGTCGCGGAGGTGCACACACGGCCCCCCTGCTGCCGCTTCAGCTGCTCTCGGATTAGCTCGCCCTGGCAACGCATCTCTGGGGGGATGGGTTATTGTTAGAGATGCTCACACACAAATATAAAATATAAAACAAAGCCCTTTGTGTCACTGTAACGCCTGGTGTGCTTGTGCTATGTGGTGCTGTACTGTATTATGCTGAGCAATACTGTACTCAACGTGCTACGCTATGCTATAGGGTGCTATACAAAGATACAAGGATACAAGGATGTTTTATTGTCACTTGCATAGACATACTGGGTAGAGTATGACATACAGTGTATTATAATTACAGTAATTAATTATAATAATTAGTGATTATATGTCTAAAACTGCGCATGGAGAGGGAGGAGTAAAGTGCATAGGATATAGTTTGAGGATGGGTGTGTGTGTGTGTGTGGGGGGGGGGGGGTGTTTTGGGGGGGGGGGGGGGGCCATAAAGTGCAGTTGGTATTGGGAGGGAGGATTGGCTTTGGTGGCCAATGATGGGCTGTGTGTGTGGGAGGGAAGGAGTGCTGAGGTGGGGAAATGCGTGTGGGGATGAGGTGGCTTGTTGGGCCGGGGGGGGGGCTCCAGTGACATCCAGTGGCAGGGGCTTGCATTTGTGTGTGGGGCGGCAGGGGTGGGGGTACGCAATGGTTGTGTCCTTCATGATGTAAGAACTATGTCCTGCATGCTGTGTGTGTATGTGGGGCAGGGGGTGGGTGGTTAAGGTCTGTGTCTGTGCAATGCTATGCTATATTACTCTGTGTTATTTAATGCTATGCTATTCAGTGCTATGTTATGCAGTACTATGATATGCAATGCTGTGCTGCGCAGTGCTATGCTATACTATGCTGTGCTATTGAAAGCTGTGCTATGCTATGCTGTGCTATGCTATGCTATGCTATTTTATACTGTGTTATGCTATACTGTACTTGCATTGTGTCATCTTGTGCTGCAGTAGTGTCAAGATGGTAGGTAGGCAGAGCAAGATACTTCATGTCTATGGCAGCAAAGTGGGAATCAGTCATTGACGTGCTTGGTTGTAGTAAATAGTACCACGCACTAATATAGTTCAAAATAAACTCATGCACACCTGAATTAAAGGTGATTTCTCCAGAGTGGACAGTCATACTATCTCAACATTTTCCTTAAATGGGCAGGGGGGTTTGAAGATCATGATAATGTGTCCGAAATGTGCATCCATTGCTCAGAAAAGTAAGGCTTTTAAAAATTCTGTGAAATTCTAGGGTTCTGCCATTGATCTCAGTGTTACAGAGCGTGCCTCTGCACTGCATAAAGGGGGATTAGTGGCCCCCCTCATGTGATCGTGGTTCATCATGAAGGATCTTTCTCTGCCCATCTACCATCTTTGGTAGTATCACGTGTCTGTCAGAGATGTCCTACCTGTTTGGCAGTTGGCTCCGGTAAAGCCAGGTGGACAGTGGCACACTGGCTCGCCGTTCTCTGCCAGCCTGCACTCGCCCTGGCCGCACTGCTGCCCCTTGCAGCCCGGGAGGTCCTGGCGCAGCTGGCAGTACTGGCCATTGAAGCCCTCTGCACACTGGCAGCTATAGGAGGAGCCGCGGGGGACACACAGGCCATGCACACACCTAAGGAACAGATGGAGGGAGGGGAGAAGAGAGGGAGACGAGAGACAGAAAAGAAGGAGAGAAATAAGGGAGCTGTACACCAAGGAAGAGTACCTTTGGGAGAAGAGATTGAAGCCTTCCTAAATACAAAAGTTATTTAAACATACTTTTGTTTGGGAGAACACTTGGCACTTTAGGTTTATTGTTATTATTTTCGGAGTCCTGAGTCAATCGTCCTATTGTTGGGTTTGTTTGCTTAGTCGCAGGGTATAGTTCATCTGTGAAAATTTCCTGGTCACCTCATCAGTAGTGCACCTCGGGATCAACGGGTGTTTCAGGCCTTTAGTCACTATACACCCTCCACCGACAAGATAAGCATGAGGATAATGTGGTGGTATATGGTGTATATAGCTGTTGTACGGTGCAATGTTATGTCTGTAGCTGTTGTATGGTGCAGTGTTGTGTCTGCTGTGTACAGCAGTAGCTATTGTGGGGAGTTGTGTTGTGTTGTGTGTGTGTGTTTGTCTATAGCAAAAGCTACTGTAGGTTATTGTGTTTAAATCTGTAGAAAAAGCTATTGTGGGGAGTTATATTGTGTGTGTGTGTGTGTGTGTGTGTGTGTGTGTGTGTGTCTATAGCAATAGCTGCTGTGGGATGTTGTGTTAAAGTCTGTAGAAATAGCTATTGTGGGGAGTTGCATTGTGTTTGTGTCTACAGCAGTAGCTGTTTTATAGTGCAGTGTTGTGTCTGTAGCTGTTGTTTGGTGCAATGTTATGTGTTATGTCTGTAGCTGTTGTGAGGTGCTGTGTCATGTCTCTAACTGTTGTGTCTGTAGCTGCTGTGCCCTGTTGTCTCTCTAGATGGAGTGTTGTGTTGTGTCTGTAGCTGGTGGTGCGGTGCTGTGCCGTGTCTGTAGCAATGGCTATTTTGTAGTGTTGTGTCTGCGTCTGTAGTAATAGCTATTGTGTGGTTCTGTGTTGTGTGCATGTCTATAGCAATAGCTATTGTGTGGTGCTGTGTTGTGTGCGTGTCTATAGCAATAGCTATTGTGGGGTGCTGTGTTGTATCTGTGTCTACAGCAATAGCTATTGTAGGGAGTTGTGTATGTCCATAGCACTAGAGCTGTTGTTGCTGTGTGTGTGTTGTGTGTGTGGCTCACCTGTTATTCTGGCAAGGGCTGGGGGAGGTAAACTGGTCGCAGAGAGCACCTGTACGGCCAGGTGGGCAGTCACAGGTGATGCCGGCCTCTCCCGTCTGCCGACAGGTGCCCTGGGCACACACGCCGCAGGAATGGCAGCCGGGCAGCACCCCCTCTGTGCCCCGCGGGGCTCCCCCCAGGTCCTGCAGCTCCCCATTTATGCGCACGTTGTGTACGCAGCCATTGAAGGACTGTGAGGGCCGGTCGGGGCCCGGGCGCAAACCTGACGCACCGATCAGAGCAGGGACGCCTACAAACACGAACAAATAAACAATACAAGTTTATAAGGGTAGGAGCAGGCTTCATTCACACAACTTCTACTTGCAGAGTGCTGGCCAAATGTCAAGACAATTGAAAAGCATGGAAAAAGGCCACACTATGCATATACACAATTTAAATACATGAACAAACAATAATGAATAAAAAAATGTGCATGTCTGTGAGTGACACTAGTCACAGCTTCATTTTCTCATACAAACAAACACAATTCAACTTTTCATTTGAATAAATGTTGATAATTTATTCAAAGCAACAGTAAGTGCACAATAATATATCTGGCAGTTATAGAGGACATGGGACTGCACAGAAATCACATGTCAGGAGTAGACAGTTGAGTGTATAAATACCGGTAGCCAAAATAGCCTCTTTCTGTACTTTTTTTAAGAATAATGAAGTAGCTGTGGTTTCACTATTTGTGGTAATGCCTGACACTACAAACCTAAAAGGTTGCTACTGTCTTTTAGAAATACATGTGGGTCAAGAAGAAGTGGCTTTGACTATGCGTATGTGTGTGTGTTTGCGAGCGTGTGTGTGTGAGAGAGTGAGTGGGAGCCTGTGTGTGTGTAAATGTATGTGTGTGCATGTGTGCCCATGTGTGTGTGTATGTCTGTAAATGTGTGTGTGCATATGTACAAATGTGTGAGTGTGTGTGTGTGTGTGTGTGTGTGTGTGTGTGTGTGTGCGTGTGAGGCCTCTGGCCTCCAATGAAGAACTGTGTGTTGTGGTCCATAGAGGGTTGTCGCGACAGCTTGAAACGTGGGAACTTGTATGTGTGTGTGGGTGTTTGTGTGTGTGTGTGTGTGTCAGGCCTCTGACCTCCAATGAAGAGCTGTGTGTTGTGGTCCACATAGGGCTGGCGCGGCAGCTTGCCCAGGCTCTTGGGGGCCCCCTGGTCCACCACCAGACTCAGCGTCTGGTTCTGGATCAGCAGCTCCACCGTGTGGAAGATCCCGTCATTCACCGACTCCACACTACAGGGAGAGAGGCATGGAGAGGGAGATGGAAGGGGGGAGAGAGAGAGAGAGATGGATGGAGAGATAATGGGAGGAAGAGGGAGATGGAAGAAGAGAGAGAGAGAGAGAGATGGAGAGATGGATAGAGAGAGAATGAGGGAGGGAGACGTTTAAAATCCCTTTATTGAACCATCACAAGGTTCAAGCATCCGCTACAGGAGACCTCAACAACTCCCCCACCCCAACCCACCCCCATTAAAAGAAAAAGAAAGAAAAGGATTACCAATGAAAAACCAGACCACCACCAGCATTGACTGACCACACCCCTCTGTCCACATACCACTTCCCCACAAACATGTCAGTTCTACCTGTGGCAGTGGCTCTATGGTAATTGTGTAGAGGAGGCCAGGAAGGCTGCAGCCCTGCTGGATGCCTCTGCTCACCCTGAAAGGCCTGGTCATAGCACCATTCACTTTTACCTTAAACCTCAGTGTATAGCAGCCTGATGCATGAGGTGAAAAAAGGGCCAAAAACAAAAGCCTCAAGCGTCTTGAACAGGTAAGTATGACCCACCCAGTCAAAAGCCTTTTCCTGGTCCAATGAGATAAGTCCCTCCGCCAAGGAGGTTATGTTTTTGCTGGCGTTGGTTTGTTTGTCGTGCATTTGTTTGTTATTCGCATAACTCAAAAAGTTATGGACGGATTTAAACTAAGAAACTTAGAACTGATTTGTTTTTGGTGGTGATCCGGATAACCATCTGGATTCAGGAATTTTTTTAAAGGATTCTTCACCATTGCGAGATAGGGGCAATTTGGACATTTTTGCTTATAACTCCACAAATAATGCCCACAATGTTTACTAAAAATACTGTATAAAACCATTCATAAGGTCTGCCAAACCCCAGAATATAATCCGGATCCTGGTAGTATTCCGGATCTCGTGATCTAGAAAGTTAAAATTCAAGGGGGCCTTGTGGAAAATAGGCTACTGAGAAGTAACTAATCAAGCTAGAGACATGCAACTGAGACCAACTTGTAGCTGATGCATTGTAGATTCAGTAGAGTGTTAACGGATTTGATGTAGCCTATCTTCAATAGTTACAGATCTGTGTCCAGAAGTAGTCCGCCATTAGCGAAAAAGCATTTTTTGCTCTATAACTTTTTAACTAATTATGACTGCCGCTAGCGAAGCTAGCGAAAGCGGTCATTATAGTGTTGCCGAGACTTTTTTCTCTTTTTTTTTTTTCCCACCGATTTTTCGTCAACGATTGCCAGGACACTGGAACTCTGGGGGACATGAATCTTTGTAGGCATGTAGCCCTAGAAGTTTTTGAGCAAATAGGAGCTTTTGGCCCCCAAGGGCCACCCCTCGCTGTGCCAGTGTCCATCAAAGAGGGGGAGACGCCGAAAAGTTTTTGCTGAATAACTCAGTGAATGTTTCATCGAACAACATACATTTTTTGTGATATGTCGGTGTTACAGGAGCGTATCGACCCATGCTCATTCAAATTTCTTATCATGCTCATCAAATTTTCTGACATTTCGTCACAGGGTGCAATGTTTCCCGTCAAAACTAGGTGTACAAAAACAGTTTTTGTTAAATAACTCATCAAAAAATTTGCCCAAGACAATGATTTTGTGTCAGTATGCCGGTGTTAAAGAGACGTATCGACCCATCCCATAAACACTCACTTGAAGCATAGCACCACCTAGTGATATAGTTAAATGCAAAAAATAATAATAATAATAATAATAATAATTGCAATGCAATTGCAATGCAATTGCAATGCAATTGCCAATATCTTGGACCGAGAAGGTGGGAACTACACAAAATATACACCAACACACAAAATGTCATTCATTTAAAACCCACATCCATGCTTACTTCCGGTAAATCATTTCCACACAAACTCTCACCTTACAACACTGACCTACCACAAACTCATCATACCTGCGGTTCCCACACTTTAATACACTGCAGCGGTCATACCATGTACCGCTATCTAGTTATGATGTAAACTAGACTCCAAGTTCTGGGGGTCTGTTTTCTGGGTCGAAGAACAAGATTCGACAGGTTAAAACAGGGCTATTCAATTAGTTTTCCATTTGGGCCACATTTCGAATCCAAGAACTTAAGTTGGGCCACAAATTTTCCGCACTTACTAACAAGTGGTCATTTTTCAGTAATTAGCCTACATATAATAATAATAATAATAATAATAATAATAGTAACTGTGAGAGGGGGAACTTTTGGCATCTCTCCCTCTCACCGTGTTTACTGTGTTTGAGAATGAACTCTGTGTGCTACGCTTGCTACCACCTGGAGCGCAGCACGGTAATGGCGTCACTGGGTGGCGGTAATTGCACGTAATTGAATGCTCTATTTAAGAGACGAGGAATAAACGAACAGAGAAAGAACGACACGAGCAAACAGAAGGACGTCAATGACGAACAGAGAATGAACGAAGGACACGAACGAACGTTGAGAGAGTGTTTCAAGATGAATTTTGAAACAGTGTTTGATGGTTTTCTTTGTTGTTTTATGTTTGTTTTTGTTCGTGCCAGGATGGCACGGTTTTTGTTTTGTAGAAAATAAAAGACATACATATTTTTGTAACAACGTTCGTGAACTTCGTATATTTTTGTAGCCTATCACTTCACCCCTGCTTTCAGCCGGTTGGCATTCCTGATAGTGAGGAGCTGTTGGCTTCTTAACAATAACATCTTTTAGAACAGCAACACATTCGTTGCAAATCAAACACATTGGTTTGGCGTTGGCTGTCGGCAAAATAAACAAATATTTCACAGTCCATGCTGGATTGAACCGACGATTCTCATCTTCAATTTTTTGCTTGCTTACAATAGCGTGAGCTACCATGCATCATCACGTGTATGTTGCTAGGCACATCGCAACGCTGCCCCCTCCACGCCAAATTGGGAATATTTACTAACTATTTGCACTGTAATGAGTTAATAATATCTGGGAATGCAAAATAAATATTGTAACATTATTTACTGATTGATATTTGGTAAACTAAAATGCATATATCAAGTTCTGGAGACTAGTGAACAGTATTTTATTTTTCAAGCGCAACATCACCTCGGCCGCATCTGGGCCGCAGCCTTGCCGCGTCTGGGCCGCAGCCTTGCCGCGTCTGGGCCGCATGTGGCCCGCGGGCCGCCAATTGAATAGGCCTGGGTTAAAATATCATAGAATCAATATCCAATTTAAGTATGAGAGGATGACATCAGCAATATAATTACTGGAATTTACCCAGACCGTTTGCAGGAGTTTATTCACGCTTCATTTGTTGCACTCAAGCTAAAGCTGTTCTTTGAGGTGTATAGAATAACAATGTACAAATAGGATGGGCCGTTCTACGTTTGCCATACCATTGTATGGGTGCTTTTACTGGCAGTCTATTTAACCACATCAGCAATATAAATACTGGAATTTTCTGGAATTGACCCAGGGTTGCATAATTCCAACATTAGCAAATATGAAAGGCTGTCGTCACCAATATATGGTGGAAGACATCATATGACTTTACTGGAATTTGGCGAGAATTGCGCATTTGCTGACATCGGTGGAGACTTAAGCTACCTTGGCAGAGGTCTGCGCTCTCTGAGTGCTTTTCTAGTTTACATCTGGATCAGGCGGTGTGCTAACCTTCTGCCCAATGTACCCTTGTTCTCCACAAACAAAACAGCGCATCTGTATCTGAACTAATAAAGATGATGTACTCCTTACCATCTATTGTAAGTTTTACTGAAACCTTTAAAGGTTCCAAATTACTATTAAGGATCATAAAAGTTTGGCGTCGGAAGGACATAATGTGTTTCATATCGGGGTTCCTACAGCCAAGCGGTATCATCTTTATCGGTGCAGTGAGTTTACCATACCCTGCCAATTCACGAATTCAGGGTAACATAGAACATAGACAGGGGGCCCAGGACTCTGGGGGCCAGAGTAACATGCTCAGCGCATCTGGGTAGCGTGGGGAACGAACCCCACGCTACCCAGATGCGCCGAGCATGTGACTCTGACCCCTAGAGTCGTGGGTTCGAGTCCCACGTTGTCCGTGCCTACGTGCTCAAGCGAGCACCACCGAGTCCTGCCTGCCCAGTTTTGGGCCCCCGGTCTCTGTTCTAGTCCTGTCCGCCCAGTCCTGTTCATCTGCCCCTGTCTCTGTTCCGGCCAACGTGCTCAAGCGAGCACCACCGTGTTCTTTCTGCCCTGTTCTGTCTGCCTGACTCTGTTCCTGTTACCCTGACTTTGTCCCTGTGTGCCCAGTTCCTGACTCTGTTTCTGTGTGCCCAGTTCTGGGCCCCCTGTCTATGTTCTATGTTACCCTGAATTCCTGAATAAAGGCCATTGGGGTTATGCCACGCAATTGGGTCCTCTCTCCTGTTCTGTCTTGTTTCCCTGGTTCCAGTACCTGTGACAGAACGAACCGACCGGGAGGGAGTGGAAAACCAGGGTTTAAATAGTGGAAACTTAATGAGAGAAAACAAGGCTAAACGAGGTAGTGCAGGTGCAGCTAATAATCAGGGAACAAGGAGACATGAAGAGCAGGTGAAGCAGATCAACAGGAGAACAAGGAGACAAGGCAGACAGGTGGGGCAAATTTAACATGGTGAAGCAGATCAACAGGAGAACAAGGAGACAAGGCAGACAGGTGGGGCAAATTTAACATGGATTAAGGAGACAAGACGCACAGGTGAGGGAGATTATTGTGGCAGTGCAGGGTGTAGAGAGAATAATTGAAACTAATAACGTGATCAGGAGAAAACAAAGGAAAAACACAGCACTGCCAGAAAAACCCCAACGGAACACCGTGACAAAGACAATTAGCTGACCCTTGGCAGCACACGCCACAGTTCTAAACACCAAGATAAGGAACAATATTCCACGCTAAAATACACTAAAGGAGAGGGAGGGAAAGGGAAAAAGGAAAGAGAAAGCGTCAGCGTCAGTAGAAAGCACTCTCAGCCAAACTCTCCCGACTACCCACAATCCTCCTCAGAGAGAGAGAGAGATGTAGCACACAGGTGGGTGGATGGGAGAGGAACAGAGAGGAGAAAGAGAGATGGCGAGAGAGAGAAATGAAGAGATGGATGGAGAGAGAGATGAAGGGAGAGGGAGAGAAAGGGAGGCAGAAGAGAGAGATGGAAGGAGACAGAGATATGGATGGAGAGGGAGGGAGAAAAAGACAGGAAGTGAGAGGGAGAGAAAGAGACAGGAAAAGGATGGCGTGAAAGAGAGATGGAAGGAGAGAGAGAGATGGAGAGATGGATGGAGAGAGAGGGGGAAGGAAAGAGAGAGAGATGGAGAGAGAGAGGGGGGGATAGGGTAAGGGGGAGGAATAAGAGTTAGGGACAGAGAGAGATGGAGGGAGGGAGGCAGACAAGTTGGGGAGGAGAGAAATTAGAGAAGAGAGAGAAAGGGGGACAGGAAGGAAGAGACAGAGAGAGATAGAGATGAAAAGAAAGACAGAAGGGAATAGGGGTGTGGGAAGGAAAGATAGAAGACAGAGACAGGCAGAAAGGAAAAAAGTTAATGGGCATTAAGCCCTGTACACATGTACCCCTCATGACCAGGGGAGATGTGCAGGAGCCCACATGGGTGTCACTGCCACATCTGTCCTGCAGGGGGCACAAATCCTCATCTTTCCTCTGACTTCAGCTCCAACTTAGCCCCTGGCTTCAAGGGTAATTGTGTTATGGTTGATTTGTATATATGTGTGTGTGTGTGTGTGTGTGTGTGTGTATGTGTGTGTGTGTGTGCGGGACTTGACACCACATGGGTGTCACTGTCACATGTGTCCTGCAGGGGGCACAAATCCTCATCTTTCCTCTGACTTCAGCCCCAACATAGCCCCTGGCTTCAAGAGTTATTGTGTTATGGTTGATTTGTGTGTTTGTGTGTGTGTATATGTGTGTGTCTGTCTGTGTGTGTGTACATGTGTGTGTGTTTGGGTGTGTGTGTGTGTGTGTGCATGTGTGTGTGTGTGTGTGCATGTGTTTGTGTGTGGGGACCAGCCTAGGGACACAACCACAGAGACCCTAATGACCTAAATGTGTGTGAGGGTGGGGGTCAGCTTAGGGAGAACTGTGTGTATGTGTGTGTGTGTGTGTGTGTGTGTGTGTGTGTGTGTGTGTGTGTGTGTGTGTGTATGTGTGTGCGTGTGCAACCTCACTTTGTGTCTGGAGGGGAGACAGCAGGGTAGCTACAGACAGTCAGAGACAGTGGCTTGGCAGGGGCTACACTTACAAAGGGAGAGGGAGAGCCTGTGCAAATGAGTGTGTGTGTGTGTGACTGAGTGTGGTTGAGTGGGTGTGCGTATACATGTCTGTGCACGAGTGAATGTCTGTGTGAAGAAATGTGTGTTTCTTTACACATAGGTACATGTGTTAGTTCTGTGTGTGTGTGTGTGTGTGTGTGTGTGTGTGAGAGAGAGAGAGAGAGAGAGAGAGAGAGAGAGAGAGAGTCAGCTTATGTGTTTGAGCCTGGGGCAGTGAAATATATCCAAGCAGGAGGCATCACTTTTTACCCTCCCACCCTACCTCAATCTCCTTCTCTCTCTCCATATCAATCTCTCTCTCCCTCCCTCCCTCTCTCTGTCTCTATCACTCTCTTTCTCTCGCTATGTTTTGTTTTTGTATGTCACACACACACACAACAAATGAACACAGCTACCACTCTTTCTCCACTTCCCACTCTACCACAACTGGCTGACTGCACA
>CM059280.1:29318385-29320885 GCA_030347295.1 Setipinna tenuifilis
TAAATGAGCCTGATGTGTCCCTGTGTGTGTGTGTGTGTGTGTGTGTGTGTGTGTGCGCGCGCTTGCATCTGTGCCTGTGTGTGTGTGTGTGTGTGTGTACCTGTAGACAGTAGTGGGTGGGTATTTGGTGATGTCATAGATGAGCCTGACGTGACCCTGTGTATGTGTGTGTGTGTGTGTGTGTGTGTGTGCACATGTGTGTGTGTGTGTCTACCTGTAGACAGTAGTGGGTGGGTATTTGGCAATGTCATAGATGAGCCTGACAAGTCCCTGTGTGTGTGTGTGTGTGTGTGTGTGTGTGTGTACCTGTAGACAGTAGTGGGTGGGTATTTGGCAATGTCATAGATGAGCCTGACGTGTCCCTGGTAGAGCTCCAGCACCATGGGGTCGTGGTCCTCCTTATACAGCAGGATGCCATTGTCCCTGTCCGTTGCCATCTGACACACAGACACACACACACACACACACACACACACACACACACACACACACACACAGATAAACAAACAAACACACACAAACACACACACACACACACACACACACCAAAGAAACACATCAAAATCACACCATAACCAAACTCATGCATAATACACACACATGTGGACGGATGTACATGAATACACACACACATGCATGCACATGTAGGGCAATAAAGGAGTTTAATATAAAACACTCACAGCAAATGTGCAACAGTTTGGATATCAACAGGAAGTCCTCTCCTGTCTTTCCCCTTCCCTTCTACTCCCCCTCTTCTCCCTTTGTCTTCTGTCCTCCCTCTCCCATCCTGTTCTCTACTCACCTCTTCTTTCCTCTTTTCTTCTCTTCTCTTCTCTCCTCCCCTCCACCCCCTTTCTTCTGTCCTCACTCTCCTCTACTGTCTTTTCTTCTCCTTTCCTCTCTCTTTCCTGCCCTCTCCTCTCCTTCTTCCCTTCCCTACCCTCTCATCTGTCTTTCCTCTCCTCTACTCCCTTTCCACTCAACTGCTTTCCTTTCCTCGTCTCCCCCTCCCCTTCTTTCTTCTCCTCTCCTTTCCTCTTTTCCTCCCCTCCCCTCTCCTCTTCTACCCCTTCTTTCTTCTCCTCTGCTTTGCTCTCTTCTCCACCCTCTCCTCTGTCTCTCTCTCCACTCCTCCATGTGCTGGGGTATGTTGTGTCTGCAGGGATATTTCTGTTGCTCTTTTTAATTAACATTAGAGTGCCCTGCCTACCGCCACCTCATCTGTAGCCGCGCCCAAGGCTGCCTCTGATGCTGCTGATAACCGCCGATTAGCATACGGTCTTGCTGAGTGTGTGTGTGTGTGTGTGTGTGTGTGTGTAACAGGCCATTAACATAAAGCCAGCCCTCTAGAGAGATATTAGTCTCCCGCCGGATGAAAGGTGACATTCTGATAATGCCACCCTCAAGACACACACACATGCACACGCACACACACACACACACACACACACACACACACACACACACACACACAGTAATACACAAATAACACATTAAACATACATAGCACACACACATACACACACAAACACAAGTGTGTGTGTGTGTGCCCTCCTTACCTGCAGTGATATGTGAACAGAGGACTTAGCCTTAGGGGTAGGAAGCTCAACATACACCTCTCTCCCCAGGAAGTGAGCGGTGGCCATCTTGTGGCACTTGTTGCCAAAGAAACCAGGCAGGCAGCGGCACACTGGCTCTCCCTCGGAGACGATACATGCTGCTCCATTCTGGCAATCTGATTGGTCGCAGGGGCTGGTCTGCAGCAGGATCATTGGTGGAGGGTTCTCACAAAACAACCCACTGGGGGACAGGAAGTAGAACAGAACAGAACTAGTTACCATTTTATATATACATAACGATACACACACATATATATATACACTACCGGTCAGCAAGCTAAGCTGCCACTTCACTGCTGCTGCTGACTAATGCTAATCCAATAATGGCTAATGTCAGCGCTGCTAGCCAGATTTGTCACTAGGGCTACTTTAGGGGGCTCAAGCGCCTTCCCCATAATTATAGGACCATGGACGTTTTGAGTGTACTGGTGGTAGGTTATTTAGAAAAAGCAAGCAAGTAAGTAAAATTTATTTATATAGCGCTTTTTGAAGACAAGACAGTCACAAAGTGCTTCACAGTGGTGGGATTATAAAAGGCTCAAAACACAGTATCACAGTCAAAGTAGACAGAAAGTGCTTCACAGTGGCAGTACTGTTAAAAGACTAAGAACACAATATCACAGTAAAACACAATCAGCAGAAAATAAAATATAAGTTGTACAGGCTAGCCAAAAGCTAGTTTAAAAAGATGCATCTTTAGCTGCCTTTTAAAAGAGTCTACAGAGACAGCAGACTTCAGATTGATACGTAGCACATTTCACAATTTAGGGGCAGCTGTCTCATATGCATGATCAGCACAAGTTTTTAAACAGGGGCATGGGATGAACAAGAGGTCTTAAGAGGTCCTAAGAGGTCCGAGGAGAGCTTGCTGGTGTGTGGGG
>CM059280.1:29328385-29330885 GCA_030347295.1 Setipinna tenuifilis
TGTGTGTGTGTGTACAGTATGAGTGTGTGTGTGTGTGTGTGTGTGTGTGTGTGTGTGTGTGTGTGTGTGTGTGTGTGTGTGCTGTGTGTATGAGTACTGTTTGTGTGAATGTGCATGTGTGTATAATATGTAGATGTTTCAGGCTCTAGCAAATGTAATGCAAATATCAATAACTATAGTGTAACATGTAAATAGTGATGATTAAATTGCAGCTTTGTTTGTTTGTTTATTTGTTGGTTTCTTTGTCTTTTTTCAGACTGCTCTGTTATGTGCCTCTGTGCTGCAGTCATGCCGACAGCAAGCATTAGTCCAGAGGGCCACCATATTGAGTGTTGGTCTGTGTGTGTGTGTGTGTGTGTGTGTTCCTGGTTGCAATGTGTGTGTGTCTGGAAACACGTGTGTGTGTGTGTGTGTGTGTGTGTGTGTGTGTGTGTGTGTGTATGTGTGTGTGTATGTGTGTGTGTGTGTGTGTGTGTGTGTGTGTGTGTGTGTCTCTGTGTGTAGTATGAGTGTGTGTGTAAGTTCCTGATTGCACTGTGTTTGGGTAATGTCAGCTGGAACCTGGCTCTGCTCTAAGAGGAGGAAATGGCTCCTAGAAAGGGCAAAAGTCCACACAGATGACTGGAGGCTAATGTGTGTGTGTGTGTGTGTGTGTGTGTGTGTGTGTGTGTGTGTGTGTGTGTGTGTGGAGGTCAGGCTGCATTATTTGGTAAGGTCTGCTCACTCAGATGTGTGTGTGTGTGTGTGTGTGTGTGTGTGTGTGTGTGTGTGTGTGTGTATGTGTGTGTTCAGGCGTGTGTGGAAGTCAGGCTGCATTATTTGGTAAGGTCTGCTTGCTCAGGTGTGTGTGTATATATGTGTGTGTGTGTGTGTGTGTGTGTGTGTGTGTGTGTGTGTGTGTGGAGGTCAGGCTGCATTATATGGTAAGGTCTGCTCGCTCAGGTGTGTGTGACTGTGCTGCCCTTTGTCAGCAAATGCTCTCTGTGCTCGATTAACCATGCCTAGGGCACTATGACCAATCTCTCCAGGCAGTGAGGTGTGTCATGGATAACTAAGAGAATGTCTGTCCTGCTGCATTGTGTGTGTGTGTGTGTGTGTGTGTGTGTGTGTGCATGTGTGTGAGTGTGCGTCAGCATGTGTGTGTGTGTGTGTGTATGTGTTTTAGCCCATTCCTACCTAAAATGTCCTTCTTGTCCAGGGGTGAGGTGGCAGGTGCCTCCATTACCACAGGGTGAACTCAGGCAAGCATTTAGAGGAACCTCACAGTGATGGCCCTGAGAGAGAGAGACAGACAGACAGAAGGGGGGGGGGGGGGGGGGTAGAGAAAGAGAGAGGTGGGGGAGTAAGAGAGAGAGAGAAAGAGAAAGAGACAAAAAACAACTTTTAATTTTCCCTCCTTTATTTTTACTTTTGACAAAAGGTTTACCATAAAGCAGGATACAAATACAAACAGACAAACAGTGAAATATATGAATACTACAACCCCACACAAATAGAGGTGGGGGCGTAGAGCAGAGGATAGAAGAAATAATCCCCTCAGAGAGAGAAAGAGAGAGAGAGAGATAGAGGGAGAGAGAGAGAGAGAGAGCAAGAGAGATGCAGATAGAGGGAGAAAGAAAGAGACGTGTGCAGAGGGTTATGAGAGAGAGAAGTGACAATGAGGAGAGTGAAAGAAGAACAAGTAGAAAACGACAGATACAGGAGATAGTGGAAGAAATAGTGGAGAAGACAGGGATGAGATGGGGAGGAGAGGGATGAGATGATGGGAATGAAAAGAAATATGTGCCTGCAGAGATAGAGTTAAGCCTGGAGATAAGACAGAGACAGATTTAAGAGAAAGATGAATGAGGAGAGGAGAGAAGAGAGAAAAGAAGAGGAGAGGAGAGGAGTGGAGAGAAGGGGAGAGGAGACGAGACAAGGAAGAGGAGAGGAGAGGAGAGAAGAGAGGAGATGAGGGGAAAGGAGAGGAGAGGAGAGAAGATGAGAGGAGGGGGGGAGAGGAGATGACAGAAGATGACAGGAGAGGAGAGGAGAGGAGGAAAAGGAGAGACGATGAGAGGAGAGAGGAGAGGAGAGGAAATAGAAGAAAAAGAGATAAGGAGAGACAGAGGAGAGAAAGTGAGAAGGAAGGTGAGAGAGAATGGTTTGTCCTGCAGGCGATTAATCAGAATCAGTTTAATAATCAAACCACAAACAATATGGGCATTACACACCAGCACACATGCACACACACACACACGCACACAGGCTAACCTTGTAAATGTTGCTTTTAATTGAAAAAGGGTCACTGGTGTTTGATCCAGTAAGGAGAACAGGATAAGAGGTTACGTTAAGAGGCAGCAGTGACAGAAATCCCATACTCAAAGACCCATAGATTGTAGTTCACATACACACCCACCCACACACCCACCCACACACACACACATACACAAACAAACAAACAAACAAACAAACAAACAAACAAACAAACAAACAAACAAACACACACACACACACACAC
>CM059280.1:29335885-29338385 GCA_030347295.1 Setipinna tenuifilis
CTGCTCTGTCTGTCTCTCTTATTTTTTCTATCACTGCCACTTGTCTGTTCTGTCCCTTTCTCTCTCTCCCTCTCCCCCTTGCTACTCCCCCCCCACCACCACCACCATCTGGCCTGGCTGTGAGATGTTATCTGCTCTAGATAGGAATGAGGGGCAGATTTAAGGCATTAGCAGTCCTAATGGTTCCAGCCCTCCTGCAGCAGTAACACACACACACACACACACACACACACACACACACACACACACACACACAGGTGGAGAAGGATGGTCATTCAGCCTTCCTGCAGCAATACCCCCCCCCCCCCACACACACACACACACACACAGATGGTGCTTGAGCCGTCCTCCAAAATAATGCACACACACACACACACACACACACACACACACACACACACACACACACAGGTGGAGAGGGATGGAGCTTGACCCATCCTACAGCAGTAATACACACACACACACACACACACGCACATGCACACACACACACACACACACACACACACACAAAGAGACGCAGAAGGGTGGTGCTTACATCTTCCTCTAGTAATAACACACTCATCCATGCACAGGTGGGGGAGGGTGGGGCTCTTGCTTTCAGGTGTGTGTGTGTGTGTGGGGGGGTATTACCAGCCTGGTTGCAGCCAACCGAACTAAAGCAATCAATTCCGCTTTATTCCTTTGGCACGCAATTCAAGCAGATGAAAAAACACCAGACTGGGAAGCTGTTCTTCTTCTCCTCTCTCTTTTTTCTTTTCATCCTTCCTTTTCATTTGTGCTTTCGCTCCATCTTTTCCTGTAAGTACTTCAGAGGAGTTGCTCTCTCCCTACCTCAAACACACACATACACACACACTCACACACACCCGCACACACACACGCGCACACACACACACACACACACACACACACACACACACACACACACACACACACTCTAGTTACACACTCCAGTGACCTTGATGCTTCACTGCCCAAGGCATCTAAACTGATGTCTCTGAAAAGCCATTTTGAGGAAAAGCCTGACCATGCTATCAATGCTGAGCTGGCCCCAACAGCTACACCCTTCTGTTTCTCTCTCTCTCTTTCCCTCTCTCTCTCTCTCCCTCTCTCTCAGTTTCTCTGTCTGTCTCCAGTCTCTCTCTCCCTCTTTCTCCCTTGCTCCCTCTCGTTTTCTTTCTCTCTCTTTCTCTCTCCCTCTTTCCAGTCTCTCTCTCTCTCTGACTCTCGCTCTCAATTTCTCTCTCTTTCTCTCTCCCTCTCTTTCTCCCTCTCTCTCTGTCTCTGTCTATTCTGTCTGTCTCTCTCTCTCTCTCTCTTTCACATACAGAAACACACACACACACACACACACACACACACACACCACACACCACACCACGCACACACACACACACACTTTAGAAACATGTTGGAAACTGATTTGGCTGTCCTTGAAGCTAAAAATGTTGGTCTGCCACTATCCTGCCTCTGAACAGCCTTGTCTTAACCACTCCTGTTAGAGCCAAACCGCCATACACACACACACACACACACACACACACGCGCGCACGCACGCGCGCACGCACACACACACACAAACACACCCAGACAAATACAAGAATAAAACTATGGAAACTGTTCGGTACTGAACACTATAATAAGAGTTGCAACAAGGACAAAACTGTCTTAGTGTTGAGGCTGATTATTGCCTTCCACACATACACATACACATACACACACACATACACATACACACACACACACACACACACACACACACACACACACACACACACACACACACACACACACACACACACACACACACACACACACACACACACACACACACACACTGCAGTACTGGGCCTCACATGGAGAAGGAGGAAGGACTGGATAAACAGGAAGGTGCTTGTTCTGATATAGCAGACAGACAATGACGGGAAGAAAAAGAGAGAGAAACAGACAGATGGATAGATGTATACACAGACAGAGAGGCAACATTACACATAGATTGACGAATGGATAGACGGACAGACAAATAGAAAGAAAGACAGACAGGCAGACAAATGGCACACGGACAGAACGTTACACATTGATTGACGAATGGATGGACAGACAGACAGACAGACAGGTAGAAAGAAAGCCAGACAGACACAGACATACAAACAGACAGCCAGCCAGACAACCAGCCAGCCAGACAGAATGTTACACAGAGTGAGAGCAAGAAAGTGTCAGTCAGGCTGGAGGGCAAGTGGAGGGGGTCGTACCATCGCAGGTGAAGTCCGGGGGGGCCACGTCCTGTATGGGAATCTCCTTGAGAAAGGCTGGTTTCTGGCAGCGCGGGTTTCCGCTCACCACACGAGTCTTCTTCAGCCACTGGCCCAGCCACGCCAGGTGGCAGTCACACACAAACGGATTAGACAGCAGGTTACTGGGGGAGGCGGGGGGGACAGAGAGAGAGAGAGAGAGAGAGAGAGAGAGAGAGAGGGAGGGAGGGAAAGAGAGAGAAAGA
>CM059280.1:29340885-29350885 GCA_030347295.1 Setipinna tenuifilis
GAATTAGCATGCAGTATTCTGGTGCATCCCTGTCTAAATTAGCTTGCGCCAATCTGGTCATTTTTGTCTGAATTAGTGGGCAATAATCTGGGGCATCTTTGAATCAGTGTCAATAATCTGGACTATCCCTGTATGAATTAGTGTGTAGTAATCTGTTTCCCCTCTGTTTGAATTAGTGTGCAACAATCTGGTCCATCTGTCTGAATTAGTGTGCAATAATCTGGTGCATCCCTGTCTAAATTAGCTTGCGCCAATCTGGTCATTTTTATTTTAATTAGGGTGCAATAATCTGGATTCAGTTAGATTCAGTTGTGTAGAAATAACATGACACAATACTGTTCAAACGTGCTTCCTGTATAACGACAAGAATCCATGGCAGAATAATGACGTGACTAGAAGACTTGTGCACATGTGAAGATAAGCAAATCCTTGAACATCCACTTATGAAATGAATGAAAATCCTGAACAAAATACGGTGTGTTAATGTCATTATCTTATGAAGCACTTGCACGTGAGAGTTGCAGATTTGATATTATTCATGATATGTAAAAAGTGGCGACATGCATGAAGACAGCACCTAGCCTATTCAGTGCAAAGTCGTCTTCTAGTCACGCCATCTACACCACCTCGCTGTCCCATGTTATCCCCTCACACGGCTCATCACTGCTATGCTGACGACACACAGCTGTACCTGTCGTTCCAACCAGACGACACCACGGTCTCTGCACTAGCCTACAAAGTAATTTCAGGTTCCGCCCCCGCTTATCTTAACGTCTTACTAAAGTCTCACGTGCCGTCCAGGGTGTTGATCCGCTCACACAAATCGTCTATCTGTACCCTCGCCTCTCACAAAGCGAGGTCACTAAACTTTTCTCTGTGGTTGTCCCCAAATGGTGGAATGACCTACCATTTGCGACAAGAACAGCAACATCCCACCCTACCTTTAAAAAACTTGTAAAAACCCTTCTCTTCCGAGAGTGCTTCCCTTCCTAACAAAACTAACCATTACTAAACCAACTCTCTCTTTCCCTGTCCCTATGTGGAAGTACATATGTCTGTAGTGTCCCTGCCCCGGGAAACTTATTCAGACACATGCACCTCCCTGCATGTATAAAGGTTTTCTGCTTACTCTGTGTCCCTTTAGACCTCTGTTTGCTTATGTCCTCCTTTTTTGTAAGTCACTTTGGATAAAAGTGTCTGCCAAATGCAATGTAATAATGTAATGTAAAAAGATCCCTGCAAAGTGTATTGGAAATGCAAACTATTTTCTGGGTTAAATTGCTCACAGAATTTTACCATAGATTAGGCTATCAGAACGTCAAGTGTCTCATGTGAAACATGGGCTTTGTAGTAGTGGTGTTAGCTAGCTGTAGCCAGTAGTTGTCTTGATAAAATACTCCCTAACTTCTTATCACAGTGAATCATAGCCACACTCTAGAACCAGGTACCGCTGAGGTAGTAGGATAATGTAAGCTCTGCATGTATTTACCTCTTCAATGTGGTATAAATCTTCAGTTACATCATGGCAAATCATGCCTCAGAGTAATTAGCA
Organism: Setipinna tenuifilis; assembly: GCA_030347295.1. Taxonomy (NCBI): domain Eukaryota; kingdom Metazoa; phylum Chordata; class Actinopteri; order Clupeiformes; family Engraulidae; genus Setipinna; species Setipinna tenuifilis. The sequence goes on from CM059280.1 coordinate 29,342,438, forward strand.
GAACCTGTTTACAAAGACTTGTGCCAACAGTACATTTTTTATGGTCTAAGTAAGGGGCTAAGGGGAAATATTATTTTCTTTCAAAATTAACTTAGTGATGTCAGATGTCCAGTTATGTTGGAAGTGTATTCATTTGGGTAAGCTACATAACTTAGCTATAAATAGTAATTTTATAATCTTTTTAATTACTGATATTAATTAATCTGTGTTTATTACAGTGAGGTTGCTGCCACAGTGGTCTACTCTACTCGCTGGCTGTCAGTGTTTCCTCTGATGTCCAACTGCATCAGTGACTACAGCTGAAAAGTTGTAATCTTAAACCACATTTGTTACCTGGATGGTTATTTCCATTACCTTTACTGAGATCTTCCTGGAAGATTACAGTGTAAAAAATAAGCAAGAAAAAAATTTGTAGTGGGCTGCAACTTGCAGCAATAGTTTGCTTAGGATGTGGACATGTAATATATGAAATGTAATATATATCTACCCATTAGATTTGAGCTGGTAAAACATATTAGACTAGAGCACAGTCATAGGCAACGCTACTCATGCCTACACACAGACTGCCCATGTTTTTTAAGACATGGAATGCTTTACATATCCATTTCAGTAGAGGCCATCCCAAAGAAAACTCTCAGGAGTTACTTTAACTGTCAACATCCAGTTGTCATTTGTGTGCTTTTTGTGGCCTTCATACCGAAAGGGATTACTTTGTACACATTGGTACTCATCTGAGGAGTAATAAAGCTGTTACTTGTATGTTTGGAGATTGCAGTTTTCAAACTAACATATATGGAACATTTCACTCTCACAAGAACAGGAAACACAATCCATATAAGTTAAAAGATTTCAAGCCTGGAGTAGTTACAATCACTCAGTTTTCAAAAGACTTTTCTGATGTTCCTAAGGAAAATGCACATGATGTAGATGGTTTTGATGAAGTAGACAGTCAGTTTGCAGGTAGCAATGAAGGTGGATGCAAAAACTTGCCTGAAATAATTGAACAAAGGTTTGCTGGAGCAAGTTAGAGCATTTTGCACATGTGGCAGGTGCAAAAACAGACACATTTTTAGAGGAGCTACATTACTTAAATTCCGCTACATTGCCACTTTTAACCGAGACACTTGAAGACCTGTTTCAGAAACATAATGTTACAACTGATAAGTCTGTGATACATGATATAGCCAATGCTCTCAGTGCATCTAACATACCTAGAGCTTTAGAGAAAGGTGCCCCGCTTAGCACTTGCCATCTCTGCAACCAGTATTACAAAGAAAGCTTTAAAGTGGTGGAACACTTTGAGTACATCCTTGATTCCACAGGGAAAAGTATGTGCCTTTACTTAAGACTTTCATCTCTGTCATCAATTTACTTGGCAGTATTGTGTGGATGGAGGATGGAGGAGTTGGATGGAGTTTTTATTCCATTGCTTGGCAGATGCCTCAAAGGAACTATTCAGGTTGTTGTGGCAGATAACCTAGGTGCTCAATGCTTAGCTGGTTTTAATGAGAGTTTTTCTGCTGGGCATATATACCGGTTTTGCACAGGAACGAAAATGGACATCCAAACTAAAGACGTCAGGCCTCTTCACTCTTGGGACAAAAGAACTCCACGAATCGCATGTGTAGACAGCTGAAATGAATGGAACAACCTGTTTTGGGGTCAAAAACCATTGTGCTATCAGTAAAATGCTTACTCACTTTAGTGTTCATAGAGGGTATCTTCCAGATGTTATGCATGTCATTTTTGAGGGCATAGTGCCAGTAGAACTTGCACATTGTTTAGCATTGCTGATATCCAATAAATATTTTGATTTTGGCACACTCAATATACACATACTCCAATTCCCCTTTAAGTGGGGAGACAAGACCAACAAACCCCATGAGATCCCACACACATTTTCAACAAGAAAAACCATTGGTGGGAACTCCCATGAAAATTGGGCCCTGCTAAGACATCTCCCTTTAATAATTGGATATTTGCTGCCTGATGGTGAAATGGCATGGCAAATATTAATGGATTTAAAAGATATTGGGGAGCTGGTGGTTGGTCCAACACAAACAAATGAGTCAATTACCTATCTTGAGGGCTTGAATTTGAATTTATCCAGTCATGACAAAGCTGGTCTTGAAATTACAAAGGTATCAACAGTTCCTGTAGACGTTTTGAAACAGGAAATGGCTCAGGCTGTTAAACAGAAATTCCCCACTACTAGTAATATTGACCACACTAAATGTGTCATGCCAAGGTGTAACATTCAAGAATGGCATGATTGTGGTTCGTGGGTCGACTAGCGGACTGCCTGATTTTGGAGAGATTGTTGAGATTTGTGTTGTACAGGAGACATTGGGCCAAATCCAGGCCATGGAAACAGGCCATGAAAGGCCATGGAAAATGCGCCACTGGCCTTTCCATGAGGGAAGAGAATGAGAGTGTAAATTCTGATTGGTTAATTGTATGTTACGCCAAAAACACACCCATGACTAATGAAGTAATTTAAGACCAACCCTTTTGAACAATGCACCTGGCGCAATGTTTAGTTTTCCTACCATCAAAATACCGAATTGTGTCAGGAATGCCCCCAAAGCAACTTGCGCGACAGGTGGAACGACCTACCAGTTGCGACATCCCTCCCTACCTTTAAAAAGCTTGTAAAAACCCTTCTCTTCTGAGAATGCTTCCCTTCCTAACAAAACTAACAATCACTAAACCTACTCTCTCTTTCTCTGTCCCTATGTGGGAGTATGTATGTCTGTAGTGTCCCTGCTCCGGGAAACTTATTCAGACACATGCACCTCCCTGTATGTATAAAGGTTGCCTGCTTACTCAGTGTCCTTTTACACCTCTGTCAGCTTATGTCCTCCTTTTTGTAAGTCTGCCAAATGCAATGCAAATGTAATGTTAGGTAATGGCTACTTTACTGTTTATTGTGGCCCCTTATTAGGAAGTGTTACCCAAAATGGAGAAGACTTGGATGCCTAGAAGTTTCTGTAAATTTTCTGACAAACCAACCTAATGATGGATGCAGTGTCACGACTGACTAGGATGGGCTAGGAACCAGGAAACAAGACAGAACTGGAGAGAGGACCCAATTGCGTGGCGTAGCCCCAAAGGCCTTTATTCAGGGATTCGGGGTTACAGAGACATAGACAGATAAACTGGACTGGGCAGACAGGGACATGGTCAGGGTAACAGGAACAGAGTCATTGGAACAGAACAGGGCAGACAGGGACACGATGGTGCTTGTTTGAGCTTGTAGACCAGGGGTGCGTTTCCCAAAACCGTCGTTGCTAACTTCCTTAGCAACTTCGTAGGTTTGAACGATGGACTAACGACACTACTGTTTCCCAACAGCATCGTTTGAACGACACAACAAAACGGATGTTTACAACAACATTAGTCCGATGGATCGTTCAACGACGCAGGTGTTTCCCAACAGCAAAGTCTGGACGATCCATCAGAAGTTCCATCGTTAAACTGTATAGTTCGATTAGCTTGGACCTGTCGTTAGACCATTGTTTATGTCGGTTTCTGTACACGTGACGTCTTGCTCGTCACCTTTGGCCGTCTTGGGTCAGATTAGGCACCATTCAATGCTTTACCGCCACCCACTGCATGAATGGTTTTACTTTAATTCACTTCATTTTCATCCTGGCACTTGCCAGGTCATGTAAAAAGACGATAGAAAATTCACCCCACAACACACCAAAAGTTGTTGCAAGATGTTGTTGGATTATTAAAGTTAATGGCTGATTTGACAGGTCGTTTTTAATACTGTGATGTAGAGTATGATCACGGTTCACAGATCCACAATCAAGGCCATTCCACGTGTTTCAAATTGATTACGGTTTAGCAGGATTCGAACCCGTATCTCTCCGAAAAAGGGAGAAGGTCTGCATAGTGGGTTGACGAGCTAACCACTCAACCATTGTGTCACATGAGTAACTGGTGGCCTTGGTTATATTTATATGCATACCTATGTAGGGTAGCATAAATGAAATATACGATTATATCATTACAAACGTATACAGTTTACAAACGTATTCAGTCACTGCTTTTTAATGAGTAAGGGACATGATTGTGTTGGGGAACATTTTCCTAAGTTGCTGAAGTTGTCACAGCCTAGCCTACATACCGGCGGAATTGAAATAAGGCTACGTTTTTGTTGCTTACTGTCGGGGTGTCGTTTCTGCCTCCCCGCAACGAATGCATCCGAATACTCTCCGAGCACTTCCGACACATCTGGATACTTTGCAGTTTCAACGACGGAAGTCTAAACTAACATAGTTCAGACTTACGTTGTACGTAGGTAGTTCAAGAGTTTCGGGAAACGGTCGAAATCGGACTGTTGTGTCGTTTGAACCTACTACGGACAACGGTGGTTAAATGCTAACATCCGTCGTTGTTTGGGAAACGCACCCCAGGACAGAGACAGGAACAGATAAACATGACTGGGCAGGCAGGACTTCGGGTGGTGCTCGCTTGAGCACGTATGCTGGAACAGAGACAGAGACAGATAAACAGAACAGGACAGACAGAACACGGTGGTGCTCGCTTGAGCACGTAGGCCGCGTAACGTGGGACTCGAACCCACGACTCTGGGGATCAGAGTCACTTGCTTGGTGCAGCTGGGTAGCGTGGGGAACGAACCCGCGACTCTGGGGATCAGAGTGACGTGCTCGGTGCATGTGGGTTGCGTGGGGATCGAACCCACGACTCTGGGGACCAGAGTCTGCCACTCTACCGCCTGAGCCGGCAGTAGTCGAGTCGTTGCCGGCGAGCCGGATGGGTAGCCGTGGCTGGAGACCGGAGCGTAGTCAGGGACGTGGTCTGTGTCGTAGCCGTGGCAGAAGACTAAGGCGTAGTCGAGGTACCGGTCCGGGTCGAAGCCGTGAAATCAGTCCAGGCAGAACACGGAAAATACTGGGAGGCAGGACTGACAAAAACAGGACGAGAGACAAGGCACAGGCACGACAGAATCCGCGGAACGGGAACACGACACGTGACTAGGAAAACAGCGGAATTAGACTTGAAACAAACTGATAACAGGCAGGAGAACTGAAACCAAGACTGAAAAGAACAAGACAGAGTCGGGAGTCAGAATGCTAGTGAAACACACCGTGGGTAGCAAACGAACCGACACCGGGGGAGTGAAAATTCAGGGCTTAAATAGTGGGGAAACTAAGAAGCTAACGAGAGTAAACGAGAAGTGCAGGTGAGACCGATTAACAAGGGAACAAGGAGACAAGGCAGGCAGGTCGGGCAGATTTAACATGGAAACAAGGAAACAAGACCAGCAGGTCAGGAGGGTTAACGTGGCAGTGCAACACAGCACTGCCAGAAAACCCCCAACGGAACACCGTGACATGCAGTCCTGCTTATGGCGTGAAGAAGCCAAGAAAAGCAGAAGTCAATTTCTGCCCAGCTTATCCAGCTAGCGAGACAAACACTTCCCTCTCAGAAGTGGAGAAAAGAAACAATGAGGGTAACGTAGCAGAGTTGATGGACCAGACCTTCTCCCAAAGAAGGCAAGAAGTAGTTCAAGAGGAACCTATGATAGCAAAGTTTAATACTAGGTGGCCAGCACTCTTCAGTGTTCGTAAGGTACGTGAAACTTCTTCCTTTTTGTAGGAGTTTGTAGTGTACATTGGTATTTGTATATGGAAACAGGACATTAATTATGTGCAGGTGTGTGTTTTGTATTTCACAGCTCTGTGCTGAATTCAAATGGATCACAACTGTGAATTTGCAGTCAGTTTTTCTCCCAGTTGGATTCTTACTCTGAGAAGCTGATGAAGGCTTTTTGCAAGAGAGGTAGAATGATTGGTGGAAAGCTCAAGAACATCATGGTATCTGTGACCCAGGTATGATACATGAAAAGAAACGTCAAGAGTTTGAACCTTGATAGCTTCATTTGCTACCCAAAAAGTGTGTTTTTTTGTGTGTAGATGTGTACACAGTGTGATCCTCACCTCGTACTTTCAAAGACAATTAAAAATAATTTGCGTGTGGCATCCTAAAAATCCTGTTGGTCAGATTTATGTGTGTGGAACGAAGGCAGAGTCATGATGGTTTTCCACAAGCATCTTTTGTTTTTACAACGCACTTCTGCCATGACGTAATAATGACACGCCCCCGTCGAATTTTGATTGGTCCGCCGTCATTTACATGGCTACGTCATTCACAGTGCCTTGTCAACCGCGGGTAGTTTGAGCATCTACGATGGATACGATGGAGGGTCATACAAGTCCTCTGCTTGGGTAAGTTCGCTTTTTACTTAATTACTTTAAAATGATTATATAATATGATACACACTGTGTAGCTGGAATATGTAATGTTTTGGACGCGAACATCAGCTGTCGCTTAGGTAACATTGATGCAGAACTGGTAGACAGCCAATTCCTGAGGTAAAGATACAACAACACCGAAGACTGACTATCTAAAAGACTGCCTCTCCACGCTAATATGTTGTGTAAATGTTATAAACACGATGGGTATCTTTACAGAGAGTTAATATCGTCCTGACATAAATTACTTTGTCAGCCGCCCACCACGAAGAAAGCAGAAGGCAGTTTTCTGTGGTCACTTTCCAAGTAACACTAGCTGTGCAAAGCAGGGCGTGGACCAATCACAATTCGGCGCGGGCTAACCAATCAAAATTCGGTGGAGGTGGGTCATGGCAGAAGTGCGTTGTAAAAAAAAAAGACGCTTTTCCACAAAGCCTGTTGTCAATAGGTGTAGAGGGAAAACTCATGTGTTTGGCAAAATATCTGGGTGCAATTTGAAATAAAAGTTATTGCATTGGGCTGTGTTTGTAATGTGTGTTTTTTTGTGTTTATTATAGAATAATGACATTGACATCAAACGAGAATGCATCCTAAAGGGACTTTGCACCTACTTCAATGAAGACGCTGGGAAGCTGGTCAAGGAATATATGGTTCTCATCAGCTCTATTGCATAGTTGTTCTTATTGAGTACTAGTAGGTTAGGCTATTTGTTTTGTTTTGTTGATTCTCATGAGTATTGAATGTTCCTGCATTTTTCAGTGAAGATTTTTCCAATTGGATTGCAGCCATTATATTTTCACCAGACACTGGTCTTAAACTAAGGAAACTGGACATGTAAAGAAATCAAAACTTCAAAGCTGGGGTGTATTGAAGCAATGGTGGTGAGGTACATTGCCTGTGTTTTTTCTCTGGCAAATGTACCTGCTGTCTTAAAGTCCTCATTGTTCTTTCATATTAAACACCAGTTAAAAATTAACCTCTCTAACTGTTTTTTTTTATAGTCACATGATCTAAACTTTCACGGAGCCATGGCAGAGACCACCTGTGGCCTTAAAGGAACTATTTAGGTTGTTGTAGCAGATAACCTAGGTGCTCACTGCTTAGCTGGTTTTAATAAGAGTTTTTCTGCTGGGCAAATATGCTGGTTTTGCACAGGAATGAAAACGGACATCCAAACTAAAGAGGTCAGGCCTCTTCACTTTTGAGACAAAAGAACTTCACGAATCGCATGTGCAGACAGCTAAAATGAATGGAACAACCTGTTTTGGGGTCAAAAAACATTGCGCTATCAGTAAAATACTTACCCACTTTAGTGTTCATACAGGGTATCCTCCAGATATTATGCATAACATTTTTGAGGACATAGTGCCAGTAGAAGTTGCACATTGTTTAGCATTGCTGATATCCAAGAAGTGACACATTTTCATGCCTGCATTAAAATGCAGTGTTACTGTTTCAGATATTTTTCTCGTACATTCACAATCTGCAAAATGAAAGCTGTACACTGGAGTTAGAGGTCAGAATTTATTCTGTCGGCAGTCAAAAGTAGAAGTTAAGCTGTGTGTTTCTTTTTTGTTTCAAAAATCAAGTATGCTGGTGTACTTGATTTATTTTGTTAATACACACACTAAGCACTTTCAGTAAGTTTGAGTCCTAGTTTCACATTAAAATGTACCCCATCCTTAACTGCCAGTGTAAAACGTATTCTAAAAAAATCTTTGAACTTGAATATGCATTGGACGTTGAATGTGCTTGTTTTGTTTTTAAAATAAAGTTCAATTGTAATCTTTGAAATACAGTTTGACAACATCTTGGTTTTGTGGTGTTTTAACTTTTACTCCTTATGTTTTGTGAAGTTTAACCCTTTTTAATGTTTTAACTTAGGAATAACTTAATTATAACATTGAAAGTATTTCCACATGATTCAATAGCCTTTTTTCAACATTAAGAAACCTTGTTGGATCAACTTGATTAAATTGGGTTTGGGTATCCTAATTCTAACACGTTGGATTAAAAGTGAAACTAAAGAAAGGTGAACATGTTGAATCATCTAAAAATTAGATATTTGACCGTGTGGAAATACTTTCAATGTTTTTTTTTTAAGTTCATTTAAGAAATCACTTTTTTGAGTGTAGCTTGCATTTTTGTCTGAATTAGCATA
>CM059280.1:29355885-29358385 GCA_030347295.1 Setipinna tenuifilis
CGAGCAGATGGGTCTCCTCCACCGAAAAGCTCCTCCCATCCCGGTAAATCTGCCATTGTAATAGCAACAGGCCATGGACAATGTGCCAATGTGCTTAAAGGGAATGAGAGTATAAATTCTCATTGGTTAATTGTATGTTACGCCCAAAACACACCCATGACTAATGAAGTAATTTAAGACCAACCCTTTTGAACAATGCGCCTGGCGCAATGTTCACTTTTCCCGCCGTCAAAATACCAAATTGTGTCGGGAAGGCCCGCAACTTGCGCTTCAGACTTAAAACAATGTGCATGTGATTGTGAAAATAGAGCCCTATGTGTGTGTGTGTGTATGTGTGTGTGCACGTGTGTGTGTGTGTGTGCACGTGTGTGCATGTGCGTGTGTGTGTGTGTATGTGTGTGTTTCATCATAAATGGATGGGAAAGCGGGGGTCCTGACGGTGTTTCATAGTGAGCAATTTCATGCATGGCCAAGCTCAAGTTCCGTCAGCTGCTGTCATGGTAACCCCCACTTCACTGCCATAGGTGCCCATGGATGTGCAGCAGCTGTCCTTAGTCCATCAAATATTCACACAATAACTGTCACCATGTGTGTGTGCATGTGTGTGTGCGTGTGTGTGTCTATGTGTCTGTGTGTGTTCCCTGACATAATAACGCCAGTATGCTGCTGCATGGAACACTGGCACAGGGTTGTTATCACACACACAGATAAAACAGACAGACAGGAAACACAGAAACACACTCTCTCACACACACACACACACAGCTACAGAAAGACACACCAACAAATGCGACAACACTTTGAAGTGGATATCTGATTGGACACTTACAAACAAACTGATAACCCAGACACAAACTCAGACACATAAATATTTACAAACACACACAAATACAAAACACACAGAAACTCTCTCTCTCTCTCTCTCTCTCTCTCTCACACACGCAAACACACACACACACACACACACACACACACACGCAAACACACACACACACACACACACACACACACACACACACACACACGCAAACACACACACACACACACACACACACACTCAGTACAGCACACAGTCAAGGACAAGTTTGGGAGGGGAAGCCCCGTAGTCCCTTAGCATTTTAACAGGCAGACATACAGACACAAACACATGCACACACACACACACACACACACACACACACACACACACACACACACACACACACACACACACACACACACACACACACACACACACACACACACACACACTGATGGATTGGGGAAGGGAGCCATACATCTTCCTCAGGTTGGGGAGCTTCTTAAAAGCCCCACTGGCCTCCAGCACTGTGATTTCATTATCATTCAATCGCCTGCAGAGGAGGATGAGGGAGAGAGAGAGAGGGGAGAGAGAGTGAGAGGGAGACAGACAGTAAGAGAGACAGAGAGAGGGAGGGAGAGAGAGGAAGAGAGAGACAGAGAGAGACAGAGAGAGAGGAGAAAGTGGGGAAGAGAGGGAGAGAAGTACAGAAAGAGAGAGGGTAAAATACAGGGAAGAAACAGAAAATCAATTTTTGAGTGTGCTTGCCTCTTAGTATGTATATTAATGAGCATATTAGTATGTAGTACATAAATGAGTGTGGGTCTGTGATTGTGTGAGCGTGCATGTGCTTGTGTGTGTGTGTGTGTGTGTGTGCGTGTGCGTGTGTGTATGAATACAGATGTGTCCCTTAGTGCAGGCTAACTCTAACATAATTAGGATAATCAGGCTGTAATGGCCACCCAGCAGGCCTATCCCTGAGTGGGGATCCCATGGGAGCCTCTTCACATCACTCATTACACCTCCCTCCCACACACACCACAAACTTTTCTAATTGGCTGGCAGGCCCCCACAGACACGGAACACTCCGCTGTAATTGGCTGGCAGGCTTCCGGAGACACGAACAAACTCTCTTTTTTAATCGGCTGGCAGGTGTCCATTAATTTTGTATGACAGCAGCCCAATCAAGCACATCTTGTGGAAAATTACCGTTCGAACTGCGTCAATGGTTTCTGTTAAAAAACAACAACAAATCACGGTGGACTGTAATGCTGTCCATTACGACAGTGGGTGTGTGTTAAGGAAAGCTAAAAAGTGGATAAACAAAAAATAATATGTCATCTTGTCAAGTGACAGTAATGCAGGAAATTTCATCATTCTGGAAATTCTGGATGTTCTCTGAAACTAGCGATCACTGAATGAAAACCAGCTAGCAGGCTTAAGAACTAAGTTAACCAACCCTCTCCACTTGCTGCCAAGGAGTTTGTTGCATGTGTTGCATCTCTGCCATTCATTTTTATATGACAGGATATCTGGTTGTCTTTTACAGTATACTCTGATGTGTGTGTGTGTGTGCACGTGTGTGCATGTGGGGTGTGATTGTATGTCCATGAATGTGTGTGAGTGTGGTGTGTGTGTGTGTGTGTGTGTGTGGTAGGTGGGTTGAACATTGTGTGTGTGTGTGTGTGTGTGTGTGTGTGT
>CM059280.1:29363385-29365885 GCA_030347295.1 Setipinna tenuifilis
TCGTTCTTTTTTTGGAACATATAGTGATGAAGTATATAAAGCAATACAAAGGTACCAAGTAGCTAGCCTGGGCACGCTCACACTTCCTGTGCATTTTGCGTGCAAGTAAGTCTGGCCAAGCTGCCTGTCTACACCATTTCTACCTTGCACAGAGATGGGGACCAATGAAAATCCAGCATTTCAAAAAGGCAATGATGCGGTAGTTTAGCAACCGGAAATCTACCTCAGTCACTGTCAACATAGCGAACGTGGAGCAATGGCAAGATGTAGCTGTAGCTGTAGCTGCTGTTTTGAAAGAATTCAAAGGGAAGCCCTTGAAGCATTTATTGCAAGAAAAGGACATTTTTGCAATGCTACCGACCGTCCTCAGTAAAAGTTTGATTTATTAATTAGCCCTGCTGGTAGCCAAGTCAATGGGGCTTTGCGAGAACCCTGTTGTTGTGGTCATTTCGCATATGTCAGAGGACAGAAGAGTCTGATTGGTTGAAGCTCGGTCCAGTAGCGAACAGAGGCATTTGAAAGAGGCACGTTAAGCCTGCCCTCTGACAAATGGGTTTACAACACAGCTTGGCCAGTAAATAGCCAGGCTACCAAATAGCTGTGAATAAATGTTTGTTAAATCAGCTGATTTCTTCGTGGGCGATATCTAGTTTCCAAAATATCTTTGGTGAATGTTGCCCTGCAGGTGTACCATAATTAAAGACACCCATGTGAAGTTGCCGCTTTGTGGTGGACAGTGGAGGAGTGGGATGCTCCCATCTTGTCTGCCATCATGGCTAATGTCAAAGGGAGGAGGAGTACTACTGCACACTTTAAGAGTGACAGAGAGAGAGAGAGAGAGAGAGAGAGAGAGAGAGAAAGAGGAAGAGAGAGGAAGAGATGGAGAGAGAGAGAAAGAGAGAAAAAGAGAAAGAGAGGGAGTCTGTAGGTCTATTGTGTGTAATCTTTAACGGAGGAGGAATACTGCTGCACACTCTAATGTTTACGTGAGATGAAAGGAAGCAGGAACTACTGCAGAGAGAAAGAGGGAAAGAGAGAGAAAGATGAAAAAAGAGAGAAAGAGATGGAGAGAGAGAGATGGAGAGAGATGGAAAGAGGGATAGAGAGAGACAGGTGGAGAGAAAGAGAGAGAGAGGGAGAGAGAGAGAGAAAGAGGAGGCTATAAATCTTGACTGAGCCCTGGCTCCCAGGAAAAGAGGAAAAAAGAGAGTGGAGCGAAGACTACAGCACCTTAACTGCATCCTGAGCCGGAAAGGCCCAGTCTGAGTGAGTGAATGAATGAATGAATGAAAGAATGAATCAATGAGTGAGTGAGTGAGTGAGTAAATGAATGGTTAAATTTACAAATCAATCAACAAATCAATCAATCGATCAATCAAGAAGTTCATATCAAGTCTAATATATTCATATATTCAGTCACAACCAAGGTATTGGATAAGGCAAATAATATTCAGAGAGAGAGAGGGGGGGGGGGGGGGGGGTGCGGGATGGGGGAGAGAGCGAGAAAAGAGTATATTATTCTGAGTAATGAGTTCATGTTGACATGAGGGGGATCTATGGCAGATCTCTTCTCTAATCACTCTCATTTGTATGATAATCAGGCCAGCAGAGAAGCCATGTTCCTTTCAATCTATGTCTGCTCCTACACAACTCACACACACACACAGACACACACCCTCACACACACAAAAACACAAGTAAACCCACTCGAAAATGCACACACTGAAGAAAAAACACTACAATTTGAAGATACATATACATATAAATACATACACATACATATAAATACCTACACATATATACATATAAATACATATTCATATCTACATATAAATACAAACACATACTGTATGACTACAGTAGTAGGGTAGTGAAAAGGATCATTTCACATGCAGAGAATACACACATTCCTACGGTAAGACACAATAGCCTCTCTCTGTCCACACCTCCCTTCTGTCTCCTCCACTTTTTTCTTTCTCTCTCTGTCTCCCTCTGTTTCTTTCTTTCTTTCTCTTTATGCATCTCTCCCTCTCTCTCCCTCTCACCCCCATCTCTCCCTCTATTTATCTCTCTCTCTCTCTCTCTCGCTGTCTCTGTCTTTCTCACTACTTCTTTTTCTAACTCTCTCTTCCATCTCTCTCTGCTTCTCTCTCCACACCTCGTGTCTCTCTTGCTCTCTCTCTCTTTCTTTATGCGTGGTTTGCTTTATGAGGAGAGGCAACAGTGTTCAACAGTGTCCCCTTCTCTGCAGCATGCTGCAGCGTCAAGCACCAGCAAGGACACCCACCCACACACACACACACAAACACCACCCAACACACACACACACACACGGCACAAACAGATACACACACTTGCAGACACGCATGAATACACACATACACAAACACATGTGCACACAAACACACACACACACACACACACAAGTATGTACACTCACACACACACATACACATATGCACACGCACATGCATACACACATGAATGATTAGGATGAGTA
>CM059280.1:29370885-29375885 GCA_030347295.1 Setipinna tenuifilis
AGAGAGCCAGGAGAGGTGGCAGTCACAGTGCAGGCTGTTGGAGTGCAGACGGCTGCAGAGGGAAAGGGAGAGAAAGAGAGAGAGGGAGAGGGAGAGAGAGAGGGTGAAGGAGGGAGAAAGATAGAGAGAAAGAGAGAAAGGGGTACACAGAGAGACACACAGAGACAGAGAGACACAGAGACAGAGAGGGAGAGAGAGAAGGATAGAGAGAGATAGAGAGAGGGACAGAAAGATAGAGAGAAAGAGCGATAGAGAGGGAGAGAAAAAAGAGACAGTGAAAAAAAATGAGAGTGAGAGGGGATAAAATAAAGGCGGAGAGAGAAAGGGGGGATATAAGAGAGAAACGGAACAAAAACACAGAGAATAGGGAGAAGGGGATATAAGGAGAAAAGGGAGAGGTGTTTAATGATCCACAGGAAGTCTCATCTCTTTGTTCATCTAACGTGTGTGTGTGTGTCTGTGTGTGTGTGTGTGTGTGTCTGTGTGTGTGTGTATGTGTGTATAGTGGTGTGTGTGTGTGTGTGTGTGTGTGTGTGTGTGTGTGTGTGTGTGTGTGTGTGTGTGTATGTGTATGTGTGTGTGCATATATAGTGGTGCGTGCGTGTGTGTGTGTCTGTGTGTGTGTGCATATGTATGTGTGTATATAGTGCTGCGTGTGTGTGTGTCTGTGTGTGTGTGCATATGTGTGTGTGTATATAGTGCTGCGTGTGTGTGTGTGTGTGTATGTGGATGTGTGTGTAATGGTGTCTGAAAGTCATTGTTGAAGTCACAGCATGACTCATGTAGAGACACACTGATCCTCGGATTGTCTGAATGACATCATGGATTAAAGACAAAATACCCCTCAAACACACACACACATACACACACACACACTCATCATCCCGTGAGGCAGGACACTGTCCTTTCCCCTCTCTCAAGGTCACACACATACTTAGAAAGGTCTGGCTGAGAACATTGTGCAAATACACAGACACACACACAGACACACACACAGACACACACACACACACACACACACACACATACACACACACACACAATCTCTGCCTTAATCTTTGCCTCTTGGTGCTCATCACACCCCCTGGAGCCCTCGACGATGCCCATGACAAAAGAGCGAAGAGAGAGAGCAAAAAAAAGACAGAAGGAAAGAGTGAAAGAGCCCAGTCAGCAGGACGAGTGGAAAGGGGGAGGAGAGGGGCGAAGGGGCGGATGAGTAGGTTTGTGCAGGGCCCGTGTGTGTGTGTGTGTGTGTGTGTGTGTGTGTGTATGGTAAGGGCAGATGAGTAGGCTTATGCAGGGCTTGTGTGTGTAGGGGCGGATGAGTAGTCTTATGCAGGGTGTGAGAGTGTGTGTGAGACTGTGTGTGTGTGTGTGTGTGTGTGTGTGTGTGAGAGAGAGAGGGAGGATGAATCCCATTAAGGGACAGAGACTTCTCACTGTGGCTAGCAGCAGGGAACCGTTGAGTTTAATGGAGTTTCACACACACACACACGCGCTTACTTACACACATACACACGTATATGCTCATTTATACGCACACACACACACACACACACACACACACACACACACACACACACACACACACACACACACGCACACACAGCATCCTGCTGCTACAGATTAATTACAGTAGAGAGTGATTACACAGATGCAACAAAAAGCCACATGCAGAGAGGAGACAGGAGTCTGTTTTTTTGTGTGTGCGTAAGTGTGTGTGTCCGTGCATGTGATAACGTGAGTGGGCTGGTGTGTAGGTGTATGTGTGTGAGTGTATGTACATGCTTGTGTATGCACAGGTGTTCAGGTTTGTGCAGTTTTTGTGTGTGTACTTTTGTACATGTGTGCATGCATATGCATGCATACATTTGCTTGTGTGTATTTATAAGCAGAGAGTCCCTTGGATAGAAATACACAGACAGACACACACACACACACACACACACACACACACACACACACCACGTTTTTTTTTTCATTTTTATTAAATTGATTTATTGACTGCTCCCTTTGTCTTTCCAACAACCCTGCCCCCCCCGACACACAGACACACACTGTCACACACACCCACATACACCTCACTACCCACGCACACAAATCTTGCTTCTTTTACCCTTTTGCTAAATGGATTACAGACATTTCTAAACATTTGATTTAATAAATTGTTTTTACGATGCGGCAAATTCAATAGAGAGATCTCAGGAATATTAGACCTGCAAAAGTCAATACTAAATGACTGGCTAGCAGAACGAGGGGGTGAGGGGTGGGGTGTGTGTGTGGGGGGGGGGGGGAGGTCGCATCTGATAATTCAATACTGTGACAGAGAGCAGCACAGCTTTTACATTCTGCCGCCATCCCCCAAGACACACACACAGACACACACGCACACACATATGCATACACACACAAAAACACAATTTTACTTTGAGAAGCAAGCTCTCTCATATATAATACATACACACTATCTCAAAAAACAGCACACACCCAGACATCCAGAGACACACACACACACACACACACACACACAGACACACACAGGCTGCCTCGTGTGTGCAGAGCTGAGAGGCACTTTCTCAACCTTGTGTCAGCAAATTGAATTCCCCCATGATGGGAGCAGGCCTGTCCACTGATCCAAATAGATAGCTCTTTGCGTTTGTGTGTGTGTATGTGTGTGTGCCTGTGTGTCTGTGTAAGTGTTTGTGTGTCTATGTATGTGTACGTGTCTGTGCCGCTGTCCGTGTGTGTGTGTGTGTGTGTGTGTGTGTGTGTGTGTGTGTAGACTGCGTTGCATTGTGCATGCATGTGTGTGTGTGTCTATGTCCATGTCCATGTGTGCATTTGTGTGTGTGTGTTTGAAGTGCTGTCGGTCCTGTCGGCCCCGTTTCTGGGCCCCCTTTCTATGTCTCTCTTCCCCTGAATCCCTAAATAAAGGTCTTTTGGGGTTACGCCATGCAATTGGGTCCGTTCTCCTGTTCTGTCTGTTTCCTGGTTCCTGCCTGTCGTGACAGAACGAACCGACCAGACATGGACCCAGCGGGCGTGCCCCAGAGGCCGCTTCTGACCCTGAACCTTGCTGCCGAGGCGGCTCCTGTCTCCGAACCTGTTGCAGCAAGGTGGCTCCTGTCCCTGAATCCTGTTGCAGCAAGGCGGCTCCTGTCCCTGACCCTGTTGCCGATGGCGGCTCCTGTCCCTGACCCTGTTGCTTGTGGCAGCTTCTGTTCCTGACCCTGTGGCCGATGGTGGCTTCTGTCCCTGACCTTGTTGCTGATGGCGGCTTTTGTCCCTGACTCTGTTGACGAGGCTGCTCCTGTCCTTGACTCTGTTGCCGAGGCTGCTCCTACCCCAGAACCTGTTGCCGAGGCTGCTCCTACCCCAGAACCTGTTGCCAAAGCTGCTCCCGTGCAGGAGCCTGCCTGCCTGTCTGTCTGCCTGTCTGTCTGTCTGCCTGTCTGTCCATCTGTTTGCCTGTCGGTCGGCCTGTCGGCCTGTCGGCTTGTCGGCTTGTCTGTCCATCTGTCGGTCTGCCTGTCTGTCTGTCTGCCTGTCTGTCGGTCTGCCTGTTGGTCTGTCTGTCTGTCTGTCTGTCTGCCTGCCTCCCTCCCTTTTCTTGCCCTTTTTTTTCTGGGGGACTTCTGGGGCCGTCCCTTGGGGGGGTTCTGTCACGGTGTTCCTTTGGGGCTTCCTGGCAGTGCTGCGTTTCTCCCTTGTTCCACTGTTAATTTTCGACTAACCACATTATTAGTTCGACTTATTCTCTCTGTACCCTGCGCCCCTTGCACTGCCATGTTAATCTGCCCCACCTGCTCGTCTTGTCTCCCTGTTCCCTTGATAATCTGCCTCACCTGCTCGTCTTGTCTCCTTGTTCCCTTGATTATCAGCCACACCTGCACTACCTCGTTTAGCCTTGTTTACTCTTGTTTAGTTTCCACTATTTAAACCCTGACTTTTCACTCCCTCCCTGTCGGTTCATTTGCTACCCACGATGTGTTTCTCCGTGCCAAGCATTCTGACGCCCAACTCTTTGTCTTGTTCTTGTCAGTCTTGTTTTTCGTTCTCCTGCCAGTTCTCAGTTTCAAGTCTATTCCCTGTGTTTGCTGGTATCATGTCGTGTTCTGTTCCCCGTTTTTTGTCGTGCCTCGTCTCTTGTCCTGTTTTATCAGTCCTCCCTCCAGTGTTTCTGTGTCTGCTTGGACTGATTCAAGGCTTCGACCCGGTACCTCGACTACGCCTTAGTCTTCTGCCTTCGGCTGCGACCTGGACCACGTCCCCGACTACGCTCTGGTCTCCACGGATACCGATTCGGCTCGCCGGCGACGACTCGACTACCACCGGGTCAGCTGCAACACTCAGCTTTGTGGGTTCGATCCCCACACAACCCAGCTCCACCGAACGTCTGACTCTGATGCCCAGAGTCGTGGTTTCGAGCCCCAGGTCGTCCGTGCCCATGTGCTCAAGCGAGCACACCTGCAGTCCTGTCTGTTGTCCTGTGTGCCCAGTTCTGGGCCCCCTGTCTTTTTCCTTGTTCCCCTGACTCTGTCCCTGTTACCCTGTTCCCCTGAATAAAGGTCTTTTGGGGTTACGCCGTGCAATTGGGTCCGTTCTCCTGTTCTGTCTGTTTCCTGGTTCCTGCCTGTCATGACAGTTTGTGTGCGTGTGTGTGTGTGTGTGTGTGTGTGTGTGCACTTGCACTTAGGGATGAAAGGGGGGGGGGGGGGGTATCACGAGTCCAGCAAGACAGAGGAGAGAAGGAGAGAAAGAGAGAGAGAAAGTGGTGAGACATTGGGTGGAAGGGAGGGAGTGTGGAGTGTGTCAGGATTAGTTGGACCCTAAAAACCCTTACTCGGGCCCCAGCAGGAGAGGCTGACAGAAGAAACTGCGGCACAGACACAGGGGACATGCTCAAGGCCATATGTTAATCATAGACTGTGTTTGTTAAAGTCTGTATGTGTGTGTGTGTGTGTGTGTGTGTGTGTGTGTGTGTGTGTGTGTGTGTGTGT
>CM059280.1:29383385-29390885 GCA_030347295.1 Setipinna tenuifilis
TTTTGGAGGCGGGAAAAGCAGCTTGAGCCAGCTTGAGCGGCCCTTGGTGTATGGGAGCATGGGCCGAAAGGGTGTATGGGAGCATGTGTCGGTATCAGAAAGGTTAAGCCCTACCAGATGGGTTAAGTTTTAGGAAGTACGTCATCAGGAAGTAAAATCTTGAAACGCGATTGGTTGAAATACGTCACATGTCCAGCAAAGGTCCTTAAGTTTACGATTACGATTTCGATGGCCATGTAAATCCCTGTTCATTAAACAGTCGTGTTTTTTTTCTTAGTAACATAGCGTCGGTTCAAATTTAAAACCACACCATATGAATTATAGCAAAATAACAACTTAAATAATATCGGACTTAATAATCGAAAAATATTAAAAATGTTGTGCTACAGGCTTCAGGTTAAACCCCATTAGCTGCTAATGTAAAGTTAGCTAACTATGACTAGCAGCGAAATATTATCCATTACTACTCCCTCTGCTATGCGTTTTTTTCAGCGATTTCAAGATGCGTGGGGTTTGTTTTTCCACCAGATATGACTTACCTTGGCTCCCAGTGCGTCTTGTCATGTAGCCAGACATTCATTGCATAGTACACCATACAATAATTAATATACGTGCTACATTGAATGGTACACCATGCAGATATGATACGCGCTAGGACACTATAAATAGCCCACTGCATTTAAAAGCTCAGCTGAGCCGAGGCATTATGTATTGAACCTTGTAATAATAATTTAAAAATGGTGCTTTCGAATGAATAGTCCATGCAGGAGTTATGAGCTACAAAAAGCAGACAACTGAATCAGAAGTTTAAAATCGTTTTTTATTATTATTTTTACTTATGGCCATGCAAATAACAGTTACAAAATAACTAACAAAGCATGTGTTTACTTTTTGTGCTTATAACAATGACATAGTAATCACATAAAAATCAAAATTCATATTAATTCATAAATTTGCTTGACAGTCTGGGACTATACTGTAATCTTGAATCTTCCATTCCCAGTCTACATAAACACTCATCTAACCTTTTTTTCTTTTTTTAAGTATTATGATGCACAGATAACACTAACAAAGTAGTGAATCCCAGATATTAAGTGACAATATGATGTGGTGATAGCAATGACATGGTGGCATAAAAAAAATATCACTTCATGAAAACCCAGAGGCTCTGTTGCTTATCTAGCTGTATGCATCCAATGCAAGAGAGTGGAGGGGAGGTGGGGGATGAGTTCACCTAAATAAATAAATAAATAAATAAATAACAACACACACACACACACAAAAATAATCACATACAATCGAGCCTGCGTCTCCAACCCTGTAAAAACAACACACAAGGTAAAGAACTGACCAGAGCAGCAAGATGCACCAAAACAGGCACTGTGCGCACCATCTCCACACCAGACAAAGTTCTGTTCATGCACTATAGCACACTGTGTCACTGTACATTACGTTGGTTTTTGGTATACGTACACATTTTTTACTGCATGATACTATCTAACACAGGAGAGCTGGCCTAATCTTACAACTCTTACTATGGCCTATGCAGCTGTGCAGACAAAACACCACAGTTACTGGAGTCTGTCTGCTGCCACTGACTTGGAAATTTTGTGTCCTAAAGTGCAAGATCAATAAACGCACCTCTAAATGCGTTGGACAAGATAAAAGAATCTAGATTCCTAATGAATCATAAATCTGTATTTTCTTATGGGTGCGTTGAAGTAGCCACAAAATGAAACAGTTGCCATGTTCAGGAGGGCCCTGGCCAACACTGTGTTTCCGAAGCACCACATCATCTAACTTAATGTACCTGATATAGCTGCCTAACTCCCTATCCCCTAGCATCGCTATGCTTTTGAGCCATGATACGACTGTGTGTGTGTGTGTAGTAAGAGTGTGGTATGCTGCATCACCCTGAGAAATACAAGAAAAAAAATACAAAACAGGACAACACGAATTACCAGCTATGTGAAATCTATGTTAAGTAAAAACAAATGACCTTGTCAGTAGATGGCACAATAGTCTGCACGTGAACTTTATCTTTGGGCTGGTCTACAACTTGCAGGAAAACACAGTTGTGTATGTCCCGAGTTCTCAAACAAGCTGAGCTGTGCCTGTATTCACAATATGCAAAGGCCTGAGCATCCTGTCCCTCTACTCAGGCTTAGGACCACCACACGTCGCTGGCCTAGTACAGCCTACCTGTATCTTCCACAACATTCTTTGCTGCTCTACAGACAGATGTCCTCTGAACCTAACTGCTTCCTGGTTGTTGTTTGCCATACATTACATACCAGCATTTTGCTTGCAGATGTGCAAAACCCTTTATTTAAAGTAGCCTCCACTATCAACCACAGTAGTCATTTGGCTGACAACAGCTAGACTTTGAAAGGACCAGTCCAATGTTCTTGTTTCCTTGTGCCAAGAGTCTCTGTGACCTTCAGTGCCACCTCTGAACCCACTTCTCATGGGCCTAGCCACGACCCACTTCAAAAACAAGCAAGCCATTATCAAAATATAACTGTGCCACTTGCTAGTCTATGGAAGTAGCCCACCAATATCTACGCCCACCACTTGCCAAGGACCCTCAACCTTAATGGCGTGGAGTTTTGATACCGTTAATACTGCTCACACAAAGCAGGCCAATTTTCCATATCTGTAAATACAAGGAAAGTTCAGTTAGAACGAACAGAGAAATACAGTACAATGAAGTTACAGAATTTCTGAAAGTTATCAACAACGAAACAAGCATGCTGGATGCATTTTGAAGTAACCAGAAAGGAAATTTCAACATGCGTATTGTAAAATACATATCATAACCATGACTACATGACCATCATAATATAAGTGTTACATTTGAATCAATTACAAATTAACCCATATCATGCCTTTGCAATGGCTGATGTAATGGTCATAGGCATACGCTACAATATGGTCATAGGGAAAGGCAGGATACACATACAAACTTTAAGGTCCAAGGGAAATTGCTATTACCCATTGCATCTGCAACATTGATTTTAAAAGAGAATATTGATTGACTTCATCTTCACTTCGTCTTCTTTTAACTGTATATTTTTGGCTTTTTGCCTTGTAATTGTAAGATACTGAAGAGAGACAGAAAACAAGTGGAAGAGAGTGATGGGAAATAACAAAAAAGTTAGACTTAAACTAGGTAACTAGGTAAGAAAATATGTTCAATTAATTCAAAATTCAAATAATTAATTAGGTTTGATTCTGGTTATACAGATTTCGGAACCAAATATCCTATGGGAATTTTCAATAGGGACACAAGAAAAACGCATGGACATACCTATTGATAAAAATCTACAAAAAAATCAGGTTTTGATCCTTTGCCTCCAATTTTGTACTGTGTGAAGGTAAGACCTGTGTCTGTGGCCTCATTATGCCTTTGTTTGGCCAACAGGTTACTGAAATTATAGGTCTCAGTCACTTTACAGGCTCACATGTTGGACGGAAAGTAAAACCTTCATTCTAACCTCTGTACCTCTGTGTCAGTGCATCACAGAATCACCCAGATACTTTATAAATAACCCTGAGAGTGTTACCTTTCCACTGATACCAAGATCAAATATGAGGTGTGGCTTAAGGGGTTAAGTTATACAGATGTGACAAGGTGAGTACAAAGTAGGTGCATCACCAACTAGTATACTAGTGCAACCAGTACTACATCCTGCTTTGCTCAAAGAACACATTGCACAGTATGCCTGTACAACCGTTACAAAGAGCATTATATGGGTTAAAATCTAGTAAATATGTGTTAGATTTATATTATGATAGCACTAACGGGGACGCTGGCAAGTTTAACGCCGCTCCGTCGGGCTTGTTTTTGTTCGGTATTTTTGATGTTTTTGGCGAATATTTTGTTGGGTTTTCATTTGTAATAGTTTAACTAAGTTTGGCGATTGTATATAGTCAGTTTTTCTTTTTTGATGGTGTGCCAGTTTTTCTTTTTTGCGTGGTTTGCCTTGCGACTGGTGTGCTTTTGAGGTTGGTGGACGCCAGAGAGGTTTGGCTGTTCGACGTTGGTGTGGCTCGTTGGGACCTGACGACTTTGAGTCTTCGGATCACTCTGGTTTTTGAGCGGAACTGGGAGATGGCCCGTGCCGGGCAGACCGCCGGTGGGTCTACTGGAGGAGAAGCGCCAGGGAGGCAGCTGGCTGCCGGGGCAGCCGGGAGGAGCGCGCCTTCCGCCGGTGGAGTCAAGAGACCCCATCGCTGCAGGCCCGGTACCGTAGCTCTGAGAGAAATTCGACGCTACCAGAAGTCCACTGAGCTGCCCTTCCAGCGCCTGGTGCGTGAGATTGCTCAGGACTTCAGGACCGATCTGCGTTTCCAGAGCGCTGCCATTGGCGCCCTTCAGGAGGCTAGCGAGGCATACCTGGTGGGTCTGTTCGAGGACACCAACCTGTGTGCCATCCACGCCAAGAGGGTCACCATCATGCCCAAGGATTTATCCAGCTGGCTCGCAGGATAAGGGGCGAGAGGACCTAAACCCGCCAGCCAGCCCTATTTTCTCTTCCTTCCTTCATATGTTTAATTGTATTTTATTTTAAAATTTCTGTAAAGCACATTGAACTGCATTGATGTATGAAATGCGCTATAGAAATAAATCTGACTTGACTTGACTTGACTATTCAAGAGCTTTAACTACATAACAGTGGTGCTCACACAAAATATTAACAATTTGAACATGTTCAATGTGGGGTGTACTTACTTAAGTGGCCTGCTATGTATATAAAAATGATTGTGTGTCAAGTTATTTTCAGAGCGCAGAAAAACTATACTGCTACACAAGCTTCACCCTGACTGTTCAAAAACATATCCAAGAGAAATGTGAAGGGTGTACTCACTTTTGTGAGATACTGTGTGTTAGAGAGGTGGTCCATCTCTGCCCTCCACTCCCCTCCACTTCACTTGGTGTTGTGTCCATGGAATGACACCACAACTTATCTGTTTTTGTAGTTTGGTTGTGCTGTTGAAAGGGGGGGGGGGGGGGCGGGGGGTATAAAATCAGTTTTAAACCAGCCATTAATGGGTTTATGTGGACACATTGAGGTGTTTAATGTGTCCATCTCTGACAACATCTTTTTCATGAAGCAAAGTTGCACTAATTAAATAATCTTTCTGGCACGTGAAGCACATACAACCCAAGTTTCAACTTAAAGGTTAAGTTTGTCTCCGAAGTTGCACGGTAAAGAGTGCTGGTGACCTCAGTTTGCTTAGTCATCAGTTTTATTTGGTCATCCCCTTGTTTGCTTAGTGGGAGAAAATGAACCACGATTGCCTTTTTCACTCATCTTCAGGGATGTGGGAAGTTAGAAAACTAGTAAAAGGATCAGGTTATTAAGCCTAAAGCAACTGGCACTAGTTTTTTTTTTAATGGCCATGGTGGCTGGTGCCACGCATTGCTTGCGTAGTCATAAACCATGGTACGATTATTAAAAGAACTAAATGAGCTTCAATTTTATGGTGAAGGAGGTAAAGGAGATATAAATAATCATTTAATTGTGGTCATGAAGTAAATCAGGCGCCTTACCACTCTTGTCGAACAAGCCAAGCAGACAACTTTAAAATCGAATTAGTTTAACAGCTACTCAAATATCTAAACCTGTTACACACGTCTGTAAGTAGAAAGACAGCTTTCTATCTAGCTTACTTGGCAGTACACCTGCAACCCTGCTAACTGGATACACCAGGCGAAAACTTGCAGCGCCTGAACGCACAGTTATAACAACGTAACTCGCTGGTGGACTATGAGCTACTCGTTGAAAAAAAGGAAAACATGTTTTACCTGATGATCTCATCCATTGCTGGAAAATGACAGCTGCACAACTGTATGCTGGATGTTGGTGTACTGTCGGCACGTTTGGTTAAAAGAAAAGAAAAGAAGTAAAAGTAAGGTTTCATACTTTGTTATACACATCGTTTCAACTGATAGCACAACACTGAAGTGTCCTTTCTTCGTTTCGCTTGGAAATAAACGTTGGCAATCACACATGCTTTAAGTATGAACGCTGTGCTGCGTTCAGTCATACAACAAATAGCCTTAGCAGACACTTTCATCCAAAGCGACTTACAAAAAGAAGGGCATAAGCTAAACATAGCCCCGTGCAAAAGAGTGCTTACACAACACACAATTAAGACATGATTATTAATAAAGTTGTTAAATAGCAAAAAGTGCGAATTAATTACAGTTACCGCAGCAAATGCTGTCTATTTTGAATGAACATAGCTTCCTGAGCAGCTAGTTAGCTAGTACTACGCTAATTTCTTTCGTTACGCGACAATAACAAGCGATTCTGAAATACGTATATTAAAGATAGATCAATAGCATTCCAATAAAGACATTTGTAACTTTAATAATACGACAGATACTTACATTTATTCTTGTTCGTGGTGCTGGGTTTTCAATAATCCACAGCGATCGCCAGGTTTTCCATTAAGCGCGACACTTCCGCGTTTCAAGAAGGACCCATGACGTAATTCTACTTCCTAAAACTTAACCCATCTGGTAGGCTTAACCCTTGTGGTACCGACAGCATGGGCCTAGCATGGGCCTGTATGGGAGAATTGGCCTAAAGGGTGGACACACTAACCCAGTGGAATCTGCTGCTGGGGGGTCCAGTTTGTGTGTGTGTGTGTGTGTGTGTGTGTGTGTGTGTATGTGTGTGTGTGGAGAGTGAGTGTGTGTGGACCATGAGTGATGTGTGTGTGTGTGTGTAGTGTGTGTGTGTGTAGTGTGTGTGTGTGTATGTGTGGTGTGTGCGCAGCATGAGTGTTTATGGATTGTGAGCATGGATGTTTATGGATTGTTTATGGATGGTGTGTGTTGAGCATGAGTTTCTGTGGGCTGTGAATGTATGTGTGTGGAGTGTGAGTGTGTGTTGAATGTGAGTCTGTGACACACACATATACCCACCCACACATAAGAAAAATAATAAAAAAAACACAAGAAACTAATTCTGTTGAAGCATTGCCAAGGCTAGGATTGGAGGTCCAGTGACACTGGCAGCCCCTGGCTGCATCATCCTGCATTTGAGGAGAATCTCTGGAGCACCTCCGCATCTTTGCATCTCAGGGAGGCTAGCGCCTTGAAATATGGCACTTGAAAGTCACCCTGAAGAGCTGCCACTGAGCCATCACATTGCCACTTACCTCATGACAAATGAGTGTGTGTGTGTGTGTGTGTGTGTGTGTGTGTGTGTGTGTGTGTGTGTGTGTGTGTGTGTGTGTGTGTGTGTATGTGTGTGTGTGTGTGTTTGTTTGTGTGATTGTGCTTGTGTGTGTGTGAGTGTGTGTGTGAGTGTTTGTGGGTCACACTGAATCTTTCCTTATGTCAAATGACAGAGCCAGGTGAGAAAAACTCAGCAGTTGACGTTTGATTCAGAGGCAGAATCCTGTCTACAAAAGTGGCTATAAAATATGCAGTGGTCTCAGTGCACCACAGAGCCATCTTACTGTCTGTAAGAGATGGAATAC
>CM059280.1:29403385-29405885 GCA_030347295.1 Setipinna tenuifilis
CACGCTACACAATACACACACCCAAACCACCTACTACACACAACCACACCATATACTACACACACACAGACCACACACACACTCATTATACACTATACACACCCACACCATCAGAGGTGGACATTCCAGCTTTAGAAGGTAAAAAAAGGCTGCGGGTAAGTGCAGAGGGGTGGGAGGGGTGATAAAGGCAGAAGAAGAGGAATGAAAGAATACTGAAACTGAAAAGGTGATGGAGGAGAGAGAGAATGATGGCTAGAATATTGCGATAATAGAGAGACAGCATTTTAGATAAGAAGGTTTTTTTTTTTCTTTGCATTTATTCTATCTCATTCTATTTCCCTTTTCTGTTTCATGCTGTTCTTCTTTCGTATGGGAAGATCAGCAAATTAAACAAATAAAGAGTAGGAAATATCATAGACAGGGCAAAAGTATGAGGGGACAAAACTAAGATCTGTCGTACTTGCTATCTCTTTCTCTTACACACACAAACACTTACACTGACACACACAAACAAACAAACAGTATGTTTTGCTCACTCACTTTCTGACATAATTTGACGTTTAATGAGAACTACAAGTCCCTGTTCACCCGGTGATGGTGACTCTACCCCCCACATCCTATTAGCAGGCTATGTCAAGGAGTAGGGTTTCCAAGACAATGACTGGGGACAGAAACCTGCTTGCAACAAAATATTGTTTAGTTTATTTTAAACCACGGAGTAAGAAAATGCTCAAATAACAAAGCTAGACTAAATAATAAAAGTGAAGCAATCAGTAGTCAGTGGTGAACTGCAGGTGTGTGTTGAGTGCATGTAATGTGGTGAGTGTGTGCATGTTACAAATGAAAGGAGCAGTAACAAGACCGGTCAGGTTGTAAGGTTCCGAAAAAAGAGAGACTGAGGCCCTGTACACACTAAGCAACGCCACAATGCCAAGCCGGAGTTTTCAGATTTATCCACTTTAGTGATCGTTTTCAAAAAGCATCGTTTTCGGTGTTGGAATACGGCGTATTAGTGTGTATGGAAGGGCTAACTGGATAAATTATTATGCGTATTCAGATTTATCCGGCTTAGTGTGTACAGGGCCTGAAGAATAAGCATGGACTCCCCAAATAGGGATCAGCCAGACCTGCGCACCGGTGCAATCAATTAGACTGGAATTGGTCACGCCCACAAACACCATTCCTGCAGCCTAAGAAGAACAAGGACAAGGAACAATCACAGATTGAACTACAAGGCCATCACGGGCTAACCCAGCTAAACGCTAATGCACTCGATCCTGTCTAACTTACTGATGTTAACACCTTGCCAACCTTAAAGGAATACTAAGTAGTTTTTTTTCATCCCTTAAATAATCTTTCCAAAATCGTTCCAGTGGTTCATCAACTCCTAACAGGGTAAACTGCACTTTTGTATTTTCTTTGTGGTCCTCTATGGGCTATAACCACATTATGCAAGTTTGCAGAAGCAGGTTGCTTCTGTAGTTCGAATGAGACTCAAGAAAGCCAATTCAGCTTCCAACCTGTAGGGCGACCAAAGACAAAAAGTGCTTTAGTGTTGTTGTAATATAAAAGGTTAAAGATAAATGTTTCCACTCTCAATTTGTTGTAACTCACAGGCTGAGATTGTGTGTGTGTGTGTGTGTGTGTGTGTGTGTGTGTGTGTGTGTGTGTGTGTGTGTGTGTGTGTGCGTGCGTGTGTGTGTGTGTGTGTGTCTGTGTGTGTGTGTGTGTGTGTGTGTGTAAACTGCAGAGGAAACTCTCCAGATCCACCCTGAGATCATGATGATGCTCAGCTTATGGCCTATGGCCTAATCTCACCTATCCCATCTACTAATGACCTCATCTCAATCACCTGCCACCATGCCATCATCCCAAGCAGCTGAGAAGCTGTGCCACAGTTGTACTTGCTCATTTCCAATGGCTGCCTTCTCAGTAGCAGGCCATAGAGAGTCTCTCAGTCTGCATCTGTTTTGTTTGTTTGTTTTTTATTTCTGTGGCTTAAATCTGATTTAGCTGTTTTTTTTCCAGTGTTGTGACTAAAGTCTGATGTTTTTTCCAGGACTGTGTGGACTCCCAGAGTTGATCTCTTCGAACTCATACGGTAGGTGGTCCGGTTTGGAAATGGACCTAATTGATTGTTCAGCCATATGACTTGAATGGGAACAGAACAGAACCGTGTCAGAACCATCGGCCCTGTGGCATCGACCATGATTTGAGCTCTGTCATTACAGGCCCACAGCAGCAGAGAGTGCAGGTTAGACACAGGACAAAGCTAATCATGACTGTCAGCCGTCAAGATGGGCCAATCCGATCTGGGTGAAAGAATCAGGATGGAACAATGTGAATATAGTGCTTGCAATGTGAATATAGTGTAGCTTTCTGTTACTGTTACTACTACTACTACTGTTACTACTACTACTGCTACTACTGCTACTGCTACTACTTCTACTGCTGCTTCTATTACTACTACTACTACTACTACTGCTACTACTACTACTAT
>CM059280.1:29423385-29430885 GCA_030347295.1 Setipinna tenuifilis
GAGAGAGAGAGAGAGAGAGAGAGAGAGAGAGGCATTTATGTGTGGGTTGTGTGTGTGTATATTTGTGCATATGTATATATGTGAATATGTATATGTGTGTGCGTATGTGTGTGTCTGGTGTGTGTGTGCATGCATGTGTATGAGTATGTGTGTGTGGTGTGTGTGTGTGCCCTTGTGTGTGTGTGTGTGTGTGTGTGTGGTTGTGAGCTGCAAGGCAGGCCAACATAAAAGCGTATGAATGTGAACCACAGTAGCAGGGAGAGAGCGCGAAGAAAAGCAAACTCTAAATAACCCAAATTGCTGCCTAGTGGAGCTGAGAGCGACGCTGGCAGACAGGCCCACCTCGGAGCCCAGCTGACCCCTCGCACCCCGCACAGGAAACCGCTCCAGATAGGAGCCCCACTTTTATACATGGCCGCTTACTTGCTCTCTCTCTCTTACACACACACACACTTTCTCTGTCTGTCAATTCAATTCAATTCAATTCAAGTGAGCTTTATTGGCACGACAAATAGTTCATTGCATTGCCACATTCAAACAATACATTATGATAAAACATACATGTATATTGTGTATGTGCGTGTGCATGTGTATGTGTGTGTCTGTGCATGTGTGGATGGGGTCTGTGTGTATGAATGATGATGTGTTAGTGTGTGGGAGTGGTGTGTTCTGAAATGGTGTGAATTGGTGTACATATGTGTTTGTGTTGGTAGTGTCTACTCACTGCCCCGTGCTTTATGGCATTCAGTTACATATTTAGCAGCAAGAGCTGCTGTCTGTCCTTGCTGTCCAAGTAATATAGATAGTAATTCCTGTTCACACAGGTCTTGGAATCCTGGGGTTTGTAAATCTATTAAAGTAAATTTTCCTTATAGCTAAATATTTGAAGAAGAAAGTGCACCTCTGTCTTGACCTCACCTGTCATACAGTGACCACATACCCTTTGTTCTCTTGCCAGCCATGATTGCCTTTGTCTGCCTTTTTCTATGGCAAGGCTATGGTCACTGAGTCTGTATTTGGTCAGGATCTGCCGTTGCTTCATATCTCTGACAGTAAAGAGATATTCCTCCAATTCGTAATTGGATTTGATTGTTCTATAACATTCTAATTTGCTTTGGGTTTTCGTTTCATTTTGCCAATGTTCCAGATATTTTTGTTTAGATGTTTGGATAATTTTGTTGACATTTAGTTTAAAAGCAGTGCTTGTCTGAGAGAAATTGTTAGTATCTGTAAGGTGGGAATTAGTTAGTCTCAGTACAAGCTGGCTTAGAGGACTTTTTTCAGGATTCAGATCTTGGGTTTTTGCTGCTATGAAATGCAGTGTATCTGTGGGACTTGAAGATGCATCCAGAATTTTAGACCTCTCTTTTGTATGTTGATGGCAAATGGAAATCTACCCAATTCTGCTCTACATGCATTGGTTGGTGTTTTCTTTTGGATTTTCAGCATCAATCGACAGAATTCTGCACGTAGAACTTCTACAGGATGCTTGTCCCACCTAGTGTGGCTGAGTGGACCCCATATCTCACTTCCGTACAGCGCAAGGCTGAATTACACAGTCGAATATTTTGCACCAAATCCTGTCTCTGTCTTTGTCACCAAAGTCTGTCTCTCTCTCTAAAAACACACACACACACTCTGTCTGTCTCGCTCTCTCTCTCTCACACACACACTATTTCTTTCCGTTGCTCCCTCTCTCACACACACACTCTCTCTCTTTGTCTGTCTTTCTTTCTCTCTCACTCACACACACACATACACACACACACTGTCTTTCTCTCCTTTCTCTCTCAATCTCTCTCACAGACATATACACACTCTCTATCCCCTGCTCCCTCTCTCTCCCTCACACACACACACACTATCTCCCCCCCCCCTCTCTCTCATACACACACACACACACATACACACTCTCTTTGTCCCTCTGTCTCTCCCTTACGTTCTCTCTATGTCTCTCCCTCTTTCTCTGTTTGTTTCTCTCTCTCTCTTGGTCTCTCTGTATCTCTCTTACACACACACTCTCTTACTCTTTCTTTCCCTTTCACACTCTCTATTACTCCTTTTCTCTCCCTCTTTCTCTCTCTCTATGCCTTCCTTTCTCTCCCACTCACTCAAACTCAAATCTAAGAGTGCTTTATTGGCATGGCCATGGAGTTTCTGCAGTAGCCAAAGCCGTCAGCAGCGCAACACATTTATGCAAAACCAAACAGCCCGGCTGCAGAATGTGCTGAAAGCAGGCCTTTATTTCTCTTGCTCAGAAAGACTGTGGCTCTGGTGTCTCTGCATCTCTCTTTTCTCTTTTCTCTCCATCTTTCTTTTCTCTTTCTCCACTAGCTCATTCTCTCCAGTTGTTCTCTGACTCTGACCCTTAGTGACCCTTAGATGCAGCCTGCTGTGGTTCATCACTCACCTAAGACCCCTAATGCCAGGCCTCCCCACCTCCACAACACTCCGCCCACCTCCCCACCCCTCCAATACAACACCTCCCCTCACCTCCCCACCCCTCTGATACCGCACCTCCCTACACCTCCCCACCCCTCTGAGACACTGCACCTCCCTACACCTCCTCACCCCTCTGATATGACACCTGCCCCCACCTCCCCACCTCTCTGATACTGCACCTCCCCACACCACTGACATACATAATACACCCCCCCCACACACACACACCTCCTCACACCACTAAGATACTGCACCCCTACACCCTCCACCTCCTCACCACTCAGAGTACTGAACATAGACACACACATGCATACACTGTTACATCATGTGTAATCTCATCTGTCTGTGTGTGTGTGTGTATGTGTGTGTGTGTGTGTGTGTGTGTGTGTGTTTGTGTTGGTACCAGTGAGGTATGAGGCCATAACACAACACCACACACACTAGGAGGGCCATCTAACCCTACACACACGCACACCAGGAGGCCCATCTAACCCTACACACACACGACACACACACACACACTACACACACACTAGGAGGCTGCAATATCACCACCATAATGAAGCCAGCAGCAGGAGAGCACATTACAGGCAGCAGGATCTGTAATATCATGGCCATGCTGAGACCCATAGCAGACTGTAATATCATGGCCATGATGGGACCCATACTGCTCTACAAAGCCAAAAAGGCAGTAACTACATATTATGTCAAATTGCATTTATACTGAAAT
Source organism: Setipinna tenuifilis (assembly GCA_030347295.1). NCBI lineage: Eukaryota > Metazoa > Chordata > Actinopteri > Clupeiformes > Engraulidae > Setipinna > Setipinna tenuifilis. Next base: position 29,426,558 of record CM059280.1, read on the forward strand.
TTATAACACCCCCTCTGTCTTGTGACTAAATTTCTTGCTTCTTGCTATTACTGTAAGGAAGCACATAAAAGCATCACAACTATTTTACATATGCCATGTTTGACTGGGCAGTATGACAATGTTAAAGGCATTTTCTAAGTTCACGTACGTGCTGCACTTTGCCTTTGTAGGGCAGCATAGCAGTCTGTAATATCATGACCTACAGGAGACTGTAATGTTATGGCTGTGGTAGTCCCCACAGGAGACTATAATATTACGGCTGTGATATTTTGGGTATGATGAGAGCAAAGGTAATGTACTGTAGGAAGGAGACTGTAGTATCATGGCTGTAATATCGTGGCTGAAATATCATGGCTGTAATAGGGACAACAAGAGGTTGCCATACCAAAGGTACAATAGGAAGGAGACGGCGAGCAGGATTACAGTCCTCAGGAACAGGGGGATACTTATACTCACCTCAATCGTATCTCCAAACCTTATGAAGCCTGACACACACACACACACACACACACACACACACACACACACACACACACACACACACACACATACACTGCTGTGAGAGCATCATTTTGAATGCCCAGCCATCTACGTCCCCAACAGAATGTGGCTGAATGAGAGGACCTGGTGAGAAGAAGCAATTTTTTAATCTCGTAGCAGCTTTCCAGCCAGAGCGAGATGCTAAACAGGAGTTATGCTGGAACACACACTCAATGTCTCACTATACACATGCACCACAACACACACACACCAATACATACTGCCACACATACATATACACACATACAGTATGTCACAAAAGTGAGTACACCCCTAGCATTTTTGTACTTTTTTATTATATCTTTCCATGGGAGAAATCTAAAGATATAATACTTTTCTACGTAAAGTAGGCAGTGTACAGCTTATATAACAGTGCACATTTGCTGTTCCCTCAACATAACTCAACACACAACCATTAATGTCTAAACCACTGGCAACAAAAGTGAGTACACCCCTACGTGAAAATGTCCAAATTGTGCCAAATAAGCCATTTTTCCTCCCTGGTGTCATGTGATCCATTAGTGTTACAAGGTCTCAGGTGTACATGGGTACAAGTTGTGTTAAATTTGGTGTTATCTCTCTCACACGCTCTCATACTGGGAATTGGAAGTTCAACATGGCACCTCATGGAAAAGAACTCTCTGAGGATGTAAAAAAAGTAAATTGTTGCTTTACATGAAGATGGCTTGGTTATAAGAAGATTGCCAACACCCTGAAACTGAGCTGTAGCACATTGGCCAAGACCATACAGAGCTTCAAGAGGACAGGCTCTACTAAGAACAAGCCTCGCCATGGTCGACCAAAGAAGTTGAGTGCATGTGCTCAGCATTATATCCGGAGGTTGTGTCTTCAAAATAAGCGTAGGAGTGCTGCCAGCATTGCTGCAGAGGTTGAAGGGGTAGGGGGACCGCCTGTCAGGTAGTGCACAGACCATACGCTGCACTCTGCATGGCTGTTGTCCCAGAAGGAAGCCTCTTCTGAAGATGATGCACAAGACAGCCCGCAAACAGTTTGCTGAAGACAAACAGACTATGGACATGGATTACTGGAACCATGTCCTGTGGTCTGATGAGACCAAAATAAACTTATTTGGTTCAGATGGTGTCAGGTGTGTGTGGCGGCAACCAGGTGAGGATTACAAAGACAACTGTGTCCTGCTAACAGTCAAGCATGGTGGAGGAAGTGTCAGTGCTGCCGGCACTGGGGACCTACACTTCATTAAGGGAACCATGAATGCCAATATGTACTGTGACATACTGAAGCAGAGCATGATGCCCCTCCCCTTTGAAACTGGGCCGCAGGGTGGTATTTCAATATAGTAACGACCCCAAGCACACCTCCAAGATGATCACGCCTTGGGTGAGGGTGAAGGTGATGGACTGGCCTAGCATTTCCCCAGACCTGAACCCAATTTAGCATCTGTGGGGCATCCTCAAATGGAAGGTGACGGAGCTCAAGGTCTCAAGCTCAAGGTCAGCTCCGTGATGTCGACATGTAGGAGTGGAAGAGGATTCCAGTTACAACTTGTGACGCTCTAGTGAACTCCATGCCTAAGAGAGTTAAGGCAGTGCTGGAAAATAATGGTGGCCGCACAAAATATTGACACTTTGGGCACAATTTGGACATTTTCACTTAGGGGTGTACTCACTTTTGTTGCTAGTGGTTTAGACATTAATGGTTGTGTGTTGAGTTATTTTGAGGGAACAGCAAATTTGCACTGTTATATAAGCTGTACATTGCCTACTTTACATTGTAGAAAAGTATGATATCTTTAGACTTCTCCCATGGAAAGATATAATAAAAAAAGTACAAAAATGTTAGGGGTGTACTCACTTTTGTGACATACTGTACATATACAGTGCCCAGCATAAATGAGTACACCCTCTTTGAAAAGTGACATTTTATACAATATGTCATTGAAAGCAAACGATATTTCCAAAATGTGTAGGCCAAGTGTAATACAGCATCTGTTGAACTTTTGACTTAAAACAAAGGTTAATAATATAACTCAGATGACACATTTTCAGTTTTAGTCTAAAGAGTGTGGTGCAAAAATGAGTACACCCCACAATAAACATTTAGTACTTTGTATGGCCTTCATTATTTTTAATGACAGCTTTAAGTCTCCTGGGCATGGAATGCACAACTTGGCAACATTTGGCAACATCAATCTTTCTCCATTCTTCAACAATGACCTCTTTCAGAGATTGGATGTTGGATGGAGAGTGATACTCAATCTGTCTCTTTAGAATTTCCCAAAGATGTTCAATTGGGTTCAGATCAGGTGACATACTTGGCCACGGTATCACTCTCACCATGTTCGTTTTCAGAAAGCCAGCAGTGGTTTTAGATGTGTGCTTAGGATCATTGTCGTGTTGGAAAAGGGTACGACGACCAAGGGCAAGAAGTGATGGAAGCATCTTAGTTGTCAGTATAGAGCAGTACATTTCTGAATTCATGATGTCATCAATGAAAAGCAGCTCCCCAGCACCAGCAGCACTCTTGCAGCCCCACATAAGGACACTACCACCTCCATGTTTCACTGTGTGCCCCATGCACTTTTCTTTGTATTCCTCACCCTTGCAATGCCAGACAGTTTTGAAGCCATCGGTCCCAAAAAGAATGATTTTGGTCTCATCACTCTGCAGTATAGAGTCCCAGTAGTGTTCATCTTTGGCGGCATGGGCCCTGGCAAACTCTAGATGGGCTTTCTTGTGACTGGGCTTTAGGAGAGGCTTCTTTCGAGGATGACACCCATGCATGCCATTCCTCTGCACTGTACGACGTATTGTGTCACGAGAAACAGTCACTCCAGTTGCACTTTCTACGTCCCTAGATAATTGCAGGGAACTTGCATACCGGTTTTCTTCAACCCTTCTCATCACAAGACGCTCCTGCCATGGTGTTAAATTTTGTGGTCGACCTGGACGTCTCTGTGCAATGGTTGCAGTTCCATCTTTCTTAAATTTTTGAATTACTTTTGCAACTGTCTTCGTACTAATGAGTAAGGTTTTGCTTATGTTCTTGTAGTCTTTATCTTTCTGGTGTAAAGAAATGATTTTCTTTCGCAGATCTGGTGCCATTTCTCTTCCATGTGGTGCCATTGTGGACAGCAGGTCCACCCTAACACCCTTTTGTAGCCAACTGCCTAATGAACACCTGTGTAATGACTAATTAGACTCACCTGCGGTTGAATGCTTGTTTAATTACACATTGGGAGCCTAAAATGTAGCTTTGCTCAGAGACCTACAGTGGGGTGTACTCATTGCACCACACTAATTTGACTAAAACTGAAAAATATGTCATCTGAGTTATATTATTAACCTTTGTTTTAAGTCAAAAGTTCAACAGATGCTGTATTAAAATTAAACTCATTTATGCTGGGCACTGTATATATATATATATATATATATATATATATATATATATATATATATATATATATATATAGAAACAGCACTAACTCTGGCTATGGCAAGGCTACCCTACCCTACCCCTGTTGAAGGAGTGGTCTAAGTGGTGGCGTGAGTTCAGTTTTCCACTGCGTACTGTGCTGGCCCTTACTGTGCTTTAGTCCACTGCCCTGGCTGAACTAAACCCCCCTACACACACACACACACACACACACACACACACACACACACACACACACACACACACACACAAAACAGCATTTACACCACTGTCCTTATACTGTGATTTAACCCATGGCCTTTTCTGTGTTACAATCCCACTGCCTGTCTGCCCTGCTCTCCTGTCCTTTCTCCTCTCCCGTCCTCTCCTCTGCT
>CM059280.1:29440885-29445885 GCA_030347295.1 Setipinna tenuifilis
AATATTGGTTGGATCATTCAGCAGATTTGATTCCTAATGATATTACCTTGTAATGTGGAATCAAATAAAGTACATAAAATGTGTCTGTGTGTCTGTGTGTCTGTGTGCGTATTTGTGTGTATGTACAGTATGTGTATGTGTGTATGTGTGTGGAAACGCATGTGCGTGTGTGTGTGCGTGTGTGTGTGTGTGTGTGCGCGTGTGTGTGTGTATGTGTGTGTGTTTCAGTGCAGTGCGGGCCACCGACCATGTTTATATGTGTGTGGAAATGTATGTGTGTGTGTGTGTATGTGTGTTTGTGCACGTGTGTGTGTGTGTGTGTGTGTGTGTGTGTGTGTGTGTGTCTCAGTGCAGTGCGGGCCATCGACCATGTGGTACTAATCCTGAGGGGAACAATAGGTGCCGTTAAAGTGGGCAGTCATATTTTTGGGCAATCGCAGAGTGTGGGCCCCTGCCAAGTCTTTTATCTGGGGGCGTGGGGCAGAACAACAGTGTACATGATAACTACAGGGGTGGTGGTTTGGGGTCACAGTGGTTTAGAGGGAAAAACACAGATCACTACAAGATGTGAACATGGAGCAAGACAATGACAAGCACAAGAAAGAACAGGAGATATGGAGCAAGAGATGAAAAGAGAGAGAGAGATCAAGAGAGAGATGATGAAGAAAAAAAGGGAGATAGGGAGCCAGAGAGAGATGATGATGATGATGATGATGATGATGATGATGATGGTGGTGATAATGATGATGATGATGATGATTATGATGATGAAGAGAAAGAGGGAGAGAGAAATGATGAAGAGAAAGAAATAGAGAGGGGGGGAGGTTTACTGGGAGTGAGAAAAGAGGAGAGCATGTGAGAAGTTGAAGGCTTTGAGAGGGAAACCCTCTAATATTCACTAGAGATTATTCCGTGAAAGAAGAAATACAGTTTTTCTCAGTCGCTTTGGTGCTTTTCTCACATCATTATTTACATTTGTATAGCAGTTAGTGCATTTCTCAAAACTGTTAGTGCAAACTGCAAAACCCAGTGGATAACCTGCAAAAGCACGTCACTTGATCAAAATGGATAGTCCATTCCTCAAAAGCAAGTATTCATGTCAATGAAACTGCCAGTGTCATCAAAATGAGAAGTCTTGACACAATGTTTATGAACAAGACAGTCAAATGGCTTTGGCATGTTTTCATTATGACAGTTACTTCTGTCAGTGTTTTCCAATGCAAAAAAAAAATGTAGAACTCATTGACACTACCTGAAAACGCACTATACACTACCTGTACAGCCATTTTACACTATAGGCACTTACATATTTAGAACAAACATAGGAAACACCCTTTTGGTAGAGCTGTGCACAAATGTGAACAACATTACAGTATGTATTGTAACTGAAAATATGTAAATCATTCTGGCACGTTCCTGTCTGTCTGGCCACATATTTTCATCTACATCACAACGGATATCATCCCTTGCAATGCAGCGATAAAAGTATCTCCTGGAGTGGCGAATCCACCCTTTGCAGGACTCTGCTGCAGCAGAGCAGACAGTTTACAGTGCTGAACATTAGAGTATACATAGAAGACATGTTTTACCTGTACATACTGGTGACGGATCTCCTTTAGTCTTTCACTGTTCCCTTCAAAATGGCACTTTGTACAATTGTTTCATGCGCTTTTTATTTTCCTTGAGCACTCTGTCAATTGTTGCAATTGACACAGATTCAATATTGACAAATACATTGTTATCCTCTATGACAGCACTTTGAATTTTTTTCATCACCATAGCAGAAATGGCTTTCTCTTACTACATGGTAAAAAGGGACCCTCTTCCAATTTACAGTTTTACTCATTCGCTTTGGTGCTTTTCTCACATCACTATTTACATTTGCATAGCAGTTAGTGCATTTCTCAAAACAGTTAGTGCAAACTGCAAAACCTAGTGGATAACCTGCAAAAGCACGTCACTTGATCAAAATGGATAGTCCATTCCTCAAAAGCAAGTATTCATGTCAATGAAACTGCCAGTGTCATCAAAATGAGAAGTCTTGAAACCAAGTTTATGAACAAGACAGTCAAATGGCTTTGGCATGTTTTCATTATGACAGTAACTTCTGTCAGTGTTTTCCAATGCAAAAAAAAGTTTAGAACTCATTGACACTACCTGAAAACGCACTATACACTACCTGTACAGCCATTTTACACTACAGGCACTTACATATTTAGAACAAACATAAGAAAAACCCCTTTGTTAGAGCTGTGCACAAATGTGAACAACATCACAGTACAGTATGTCACATAAGTGAGTACACCCCTAACATTTTTGTACTTTTTTTATTATATCTTTCCATGGGAGAAGTCTAAAGATATAATACTTTCCTACAACGTAAAGTAGGCAGTGTACAGCTTATATAACAGTGCAAATTTGCTGTTCCCTCAAAATAACTCAACACACCACCATTAATGTCTAAACCACTGGCAACAAAAGTGAGTACACCCCTAAGTGAAAATGTCCAAATTGTGCCCAAAGTGTCAATATTTTGTGTGGCCACCATTATTTTCCAGCACTGCCTTAACTCTCTTGGGCATAGAGTTCACTAGAGCGTCACAAGTTGTCACTGGAATCCGCTTCCACTCCTACATGATGACATCACAGAGCTGACCTTGAGCTTGAGACCATGAGCTCCTCCACCTTCCATTTGAGGATGCCCCACAGATGCTGAATTTGGTTTAGGTCTGGGGACATGCTAGGCCAGTCCATCATCTTCATCCTCACCCAAGGCGTGGTCATCTTGGAGGTGTGCTTGGGGTCGTTACCATGTTGAAATACCGCCCTGTGGCCCAGTTTCAAAGGGGGGGCATCATGCTCTGCTTAAGTATGTCACAGTACATATTGGCATTCATGGTTCCCTTAATGAAGTGTAGGTCCCCAGTGCCAGCAGCACTTATACAGCCCCAAACCATGACACTTCCTCCACCATTCTTGACTCTTAACAGGACACAGTTGTCTTTGTAATCTGTAAACTGGTCTGCATGGCTGTCGTCCCTGAAGGAAGCCTCTTCTGAAGATGATGCACAAGACAGCCCGCAAAAAAATTGCTGAAGACAAACAGACTAAGGGCATGGATTACTGGAACCATGTCCTGTGGTCTGATGAGACCAAAAAAAATGTATATGGTTCAGATGGTGTCAGGTGTGTGTGGCGGCAACCAGGTGAGGATTACAAAGACAACTGTGTCCTGCTAACAATCAAGCATGGTGGAGGAAGTGTCATGGTTTGGGGCTGTATGAGTGCTGCCGGCACTGGGGACCTACACTTCATTAAGGGAACCATGAATGCCAATATGTACTGTGACATACTGAAGCAGAGCATGATGCCCCCCCTTTGAAACTGGGCCGCAGGGCGGTATTTCAACATGGTAATGACCCCAAGCACACCTCTAAGATGACCACGCCTTGGGTAAGGGTGAAGGTGATGGACTGGCCTAGCATGTCCCCAGACCTGAACCCAATTCAGCATCTGTGGGGCATCCTCAAATGGAAGGTGGAGGAGCTCAAGGTCTCAAGCTCAAGGTCAGCTCTGTGATGTTGTAATGTAGGAGTGGAAGAGGATTCCAGTGACAACTTGTGATGCTCTAGTGAACTCCATGCCCAAGAGAGTTATGGCAGTGCTGAAAAATAATGGTGGCCACACAAAATATTGACACTTTGGGCACAATTTGGACATTTTCACTTAGGGGTGTACTCACTTTTGTTGCCAGTGGTTTAGACATTAATGGTTGTGTGTTGAGTTATTTTGAGGGAACAGCAAATTTGCACTGTTATATAAGCTGTACACTGCCTACTTTACGCTGTAGGAAAGTATTATATCTTTAGACTTATCCCATGGAAAGATATAATAAAAAAAGTACAAAAAAGTTAGGGGTGTACTCACTTATGTGACATACTGTATGTATTGTAACTGAAAATAGGTAAATCATTCTGGCACATCCAGACGCTCCTGTCTGTCTGGCCACATATTTTCATCTACATCACAACGGATATCATCCCTTGCAGTGCAGCGATAAAAGTATCTCCTGGAGTGGCGAATCCACCCTTTGCAGGACTCTGCTGCAGCAGAGCAGACAGTTTACAGTGCTGAACATTAGAGTATACATAGAAGACATGTTTTACCTGTACATACTGGTGATGGATCTCCTTTAGTCTTTCACTGTTCCCTTCAATACTGTACTCTGTTCTCCCGACAAAATTTTTGAATGATTGAATTCACAGTGGTTCTTCCAACATTTGGTTGCACCCTCTGACCAGTAGGAGGTTTTGCAGTTTGCACTAACTGTTCTGAGAAATGCACTAACTGCTATGCAAATGTTAATAGTGATGTGAGAAAAGCACCAAAGTGACTGGGGAAAACTGTAATACTTCTCACACCTCATTGTGAGTGAAAGCTGAAGTTCACCTGAGAGCAACTGGTCAATTTCCAGCAAAAAAATGATAAAGAAAGGTATAAAATGTGCTTGACAGAATTTGGTAACTAGTTCAACAATTTTGTATGTAGTGACTCAAGCAATAAAACTAAGACTATTAGTGTTATTGGGAATGACTATTCAGCATCCATAAGTATAGTTCATTTTGACTGACATGACATAAGCAAATGATAATGTTAAAAAACAACATTGTATTGTATAAAAGCAACTGACACATGTCCAAAAGCATTTGCAATTTGTTCAGAGGAAGAAGAAAATGCTATTATGAGGTGCACAAATGACTAAATGTTTTGGAGGTTGAACTAATAGTTATGAGAATTTACATTCTGATCTGAGAAAAAGCACCAAAGCAACTGAGAAAAACTGTAGGAGACAGCATTTTTTCCAGCAAAAAAATGATAAAGAAAGGTATAAAATTTGCTTGACAGAATTTGATAACTAATTCAACAATTTTGTATGTAATGACTCAAGCAATAAAACTAAGACTATTAGTTTTATTGGGAATGACTATTCAGCATCCATA
>CM059280.1:29473385-29475885 GCA_030347295.1 Setipinna tenuifilis
GCAGAAAAAATCTGCCGAAAATGGACACACACCATACAGTAGCCTATCAGCTTCCCCCTCATCTCTCTGTTCCTTCGCTCTGCGTGTATTCACAGGTTATTCGACTAGTAGCCTTCTTTTACTACTAGACTAACTTGTTATGTGCCACCTTGTGTTAGCATTTGTTGCCTTATGTAGGCATTTGCACATTTTTGACCTAAGAAAACAACAATGACAAAAATAGCAAAACACAAGAAGTGCCTTTTAATACTGAAAAACTGACAATGAAATTAACATCATTCACTGCAGAATTTATTAAACACCCAAGTAGGCTACACCTGGATGGCTCCTCTTGGCAAACCAACTTAGAAAAGTCTGCTTGTCAGCTGCGTAGCAGTCTAACATTTCTGAACCCAAACAAAAAAAATGCACCTTTTAAGACGTATCTCTTGCATAGTCCAATAAAGAGTCTTCTCAAGGGGTTTTGGAATATTTTTTCATTCCATAGAAAATATAATCAAATGTATCCACATCTGCACTAGCCGTTTGATTTCGTAGCATCTTGCATAGAAACAAAGTTAGAACATAACTTTTTTTTTCACGTTAGGATCATGAGGGGAAATTTAAAGTGTCAGGTGCCTAATTAGACCTTCGCCTACAAATATCAAATACAACATAATTGCATTATTTTTATATGATATCTTAAATAACAGTTTATTTTTAATGTATATGTGTCTATGTAAATCAAGTGTTTTCTTTCTGCTGTCCTTTCACTTACAAGCATAAAAACAGCCTCTTAAAATGCACCAGAATGCAGGAAATTACCTTCAATTTATTAAAGTTGTTCTGGGGTTGGCCCCACAGACCAGATGTGTACATGATGCCCCCTTCACATTTATGACTGCCCCCTTATATATGCCTGCCTAGAACCGGCCCTGAGTAGCGTATGGATCGTAGTGTATCTACAAAAATCGAATATACTCCAAACAAGGTTCAGTAATTTTCCTATTTATTTGCTACGCGGTAACACACATGAAAAACGACATAACTTTTGTACATATCCACAGTCCAGAGTGGGAGGAAGAGGACGAGCCGGCGTCACATGCTGGCTAATATACAGTTCATCAGCAGGGTCAGAGGTCACTCAAAAACATAACGTGAAATACAATATTATGTGTATATGCATACACTACATAGATGACTGTGTTCTAGCCTGTAGTTGGGCCTGTATAGATGTCTGTGTTCTAGCCTTCGGTTGGCTGTATAGATGCCTGTGTGCTAGTCTGCGATTAGGCCTGTATAGATGCTTGTGTGCAAGCCTGTGGTGGCATGCGTATAGATGCCTGTGTGCTATCCTGCGGTGGCCTGTGGTTGGCCGCGTAGCTCGCGGAGAAAAGACCAGTATCAGTGCCACGTCCTCTCACTCTGCTAAAATATTAGCCTGTAAAAGTAGGTGCCCTGTGACAGCTCAAAGCCCACATTTGTTTTCCAGTAAGGCCTTTTTTCTCCTCTTTCTTCTTAGGGTTTTTTTTAAAAGCACTCATGTGTTTCTCATTTCTCTATACTCACACAGGTTCCTGCATTAGGCCTCTGAGAGGGGGGGGCAAAGAGAGAGATAGAGAGAAAAAGAGGGGGGGGGAGAAGCAGATAGAGGCAGAGAGGGAAGGGGAAGGAGGGGGCTAAGAGAAAAAAGAGAAAGAGGGGGGAAGAGAAAGACACAGAAGAGGCAGAGAGGGAGAGGGAGAGAGGGGGTGAGAGGCAGAGAGAGAGAGGGGGGGGAGTAGAGAAAGAAGAAAAAAAAAGGAGGCAAGAGATGGAGAGAAAGAAAAGAGAGAAAGTGAGATAGACAGAAAGAGAAAAAAGGAACAGCACAAATATTTCATCAGAAGACTGGCATGTTTGGCGCTGTTGACTAATGAGAACATACCGATGCAGAATGCCCCAAGGAGGAACTAAAGACAAATGGAACCAAGGAGTTCCTGTAAAGTGGAACCATATGGTTCCTGAGGCCACCAACCCCCCCCCCCCCCCCCCCACCACCACCACCACCACCAACCCCCCGCCCGTGTGTGTATTTGTGTAAGATAGCCACACCCCCATAACTGCTGCCCGCGGAGATGGAGGAGTCGACGTGAGAAAACACTTAAATGAAGCCATGAGCTACACATGCAGAAATAGACAGAGAAACACACACACACACACACACACACACACACACACACACATGCACACACACACACACATTAAGACAGGAAGAAACACACACACATAGAAATAGACAAAGAAACACACACACAAATAGAGAAAGAAACACACACACAGGCAGAAAGAGAAACACATGCACAGAAACACAGAGAGAAACACACACACACACACACACACAAACACACACAGAGGCTGATTGAGGAAACGGCCTGTCTCTGACCGTGCTTTCACACCTAACAAATCTGAACCCTCAGTCCTGAACACACCTCTAACCTCCAAGGGCACAAACACACACACACATACATACACACACACA
>CM059280.1:29483385-29485885 GCA_030347295.1 Setipinna tenuifilis
ACGTACAGCGTAAGTCTGAACTATGTTAGTTTGGACTTCCGTCGTTGAGACTGCAAAGTATCCAGATGTGTCGGAAGAGCTCGGAGAGTATTCGGATGCATTCGTTGCGGGAGACGACAGAAACGACACCACGACAGTAAGGCAACAAACACGTAGGTAGCCTTATTTAAATTAAGACAGTATGTATGATAACTTCAGCAACTTAGGAAGATGTTCCCCAACACAATCATGTCCCTTACTCATTAAAAAGCAGTGAGTGAATGATTGTGTATTTCATTTATGTTACCCTACATAGATCTACATATAACTAAGGCCTCTGGAAGTTCATGTTGTGCAACGATTAAGTGGTTAGCTTATCAACCCACTATGCAAACCTTCTCACATTTTTGGAGAGATGCGGGTTCGAATCCTGCTAAACGCAAATTAATTTAAAAACACGTGGAATGATCTGTGAGATAATGGAATGACTTTGATTGTAGATCCGTGATCCGTGATCATACTCTACATCACAGTATTAAAAACGATCTGTAAGATCAGCAAATAACTTTAATAATCCAACAACATTTAGCAACAACTTTTGGTGTCTTGTGGGGCCAATTTTCTATCTTCCTTTTACATGATCTGGCAAGTGTCATGGCGAAAATGAAGTGACTTAAAGTAAAATCATTCATCCTGTGGGTGGCGGTAAAGCACTGAATGGTGCCTAATCTGACCCAAGAAGGCCAAAGGTGACGAGCAAGACGTCACGTGTACAGAAACCGACATAAACAATGGTCTAACGACAGGTCCATGCTAATCGTTCGAACGACACAGTTTAACGATGGAACTTCCGATGGATCGTCCAGACCTTGCTGTTGGGAAACACCTGCATTGTCGAACGATCCATCGGACTAACGTTGTTGTAAACATCGTTAGTTGTGTCGTTTGAACGATGCTGTTGGGAAACAGCAGTGTCGTTAGTCCATCGTTCAAACCTACGAAGTTGCTAGTTTTGGGAAACGCACCCCAGGTTGGCATTATACTATTTCCATTGCATCTGAAAGAGACACTAACACAATGTAATGGCAGCATCAGTGAGGACAAAAAACACAAGCTAAAAGTTCTCTCCATTATCTGTGTGTGTATGTGTTTGTGGGGGGGTGCATCTCTTCATTATCTTAAGACAGTGGTTCTCAACACCAACTTAAGGTAGGACAGGGGGTTTCCTTTATCACATGCCTGCCGTGGCACTAGTTACCAAGACAGTCACAAGTAATATTATTTTCATTGCATCTGAAATCATTTGACGTAGGATTTAGTGTCTACTTATTGTGACTTCTACTAGCGTCAAATTCATAGCATGACAGGCTAGTCACTGTCTGACAGCTAGCACCACCTTAAACTTTTGACCACGCGCGTAAACCTATTTAGCTAGTAATAATCTGTTGAATATGGCAGGGGGTTGTAGTCTTTTTGATTGCTGTTAATTTGCAACTTAATTCTGTAGGCGTCCATGAATTTACTTTGTTGTTCGCCATGTGTGTAGCTGACATTTTAAATGTGGTGTACCTGTGTGTGTGCGGGCGTGTGGCAGTGTTGTTCAAGTTCACTAGATTTGTTCACTAGTGTTTATTTTTCATGTGTAGTTCACGTATCACGTATATTCATATTATTCATCTTCAAGTTCAAGTTAATCGTTGTGTTGTAAATACAGAAATTGTGTTGTGTTGTAAATACAGATTGACCCTTCATAGAAAAACTAGCAAAAGTAGTATAGCCTGCGTGCGGTTTTTTTGCGGGGGGGCGACAGTCGCAAGAAAATCTGACCTGACCATAGGCTATATGGGCAGATTTAGATTTTTTGTTGCAAATTTAGCGTCTGTATTTAATGTCACATTTTGGGTGCTGATGTATGTGGTGCACTTTGGTAGAAGAGAAGTTCACAGGCTATCCTATCTTTAATGCAAACATCGAACTACTTGTGCATGGCCCATGAGTCATGGAGTTGGCCTTTCCTTTTATTCTTAAACTATGTTAAAATTGCATGTTTATCAGCCCAATTTTCAAAATTTCCCGTGGGAAAAACCCCCGAACCCCCACAAAACAATTACTCTTCTGGGCTATAGCCCCAAATGTTCTACATACCTAGCGACACCCCTGTTTTGGAATCTAAAAATGAAAGCTGCTATTCAGGAGGTTTTTTTATACATAGGTTTATTTCTTTGAACACAAAATATTTGTTACTCTCCATCATTCTTAGATTCCAAGATATAAGCATTTAAAATGTGTCCCGTATTTTTGTCCCATCCTGTATAATGCAACTACTAATAACAGTAATAAATAAATTTATATCAGAGGTCTGGTGCCAATTCCCAATTATAGCAATAGCCTAGTAATGATAATAGGCCTACCACTCGGCCTACTGCTAGTTATAGTAGTAGTAGTAGTAATAATAATAATAATAATAATAATAACAATAATAATAATAATGAAGAATGTATCCTCATATATTTAGCCATAA
>CM059280.1:29490885-29493385 GCA_030347295.1 Setipinna tenuifilis
CGGTTTATTAACTAGTCACTGCGCAAGCTTCTGACTCCGCTGTTGAGCTCAGCACCGCTGACAGCGCTAGATGGGTTCCGTAGAATCATCGGTAGCAATATTGTAACGTCTAGCCTTCTTTTACTACAAAGTCCGTCAGCCTACTAGACTAGCTTATTTGCCACCTTGTGTTAGCATTTGCTACCTTATGTATGTGTTTGCAAAACTCTGACATAAGTAAACAGTAATGACGAAAATAGCAAAACACAAGAAGTTTGCCTTTCAATACTGAAAAACTCACAATGAAGTTAAGATTATTTACTGGATTCATTAGGATTAGGATTCATTACACTAAAAAACAAGTACAACTAGATGGTCCCTGTTGGCAAACTCGTTTAGCAAAGTCTGTTTGTCAGCTGTGTAGCAGCCTAATGTTACTCACCGAAATCATAAGAAAAATGCACCTTGCAAAACACAACTCTTGCATGCATAGTCCAATAAAGATTCTTTTAAACGTGAATATTTATTAATTCCTTAGAAAACAATCAAATGAATTTAAATCTGCACTAGTCCTTTGATTTCACTAGCATCTTGCATAGAAACAAAGTTAGTACATAACTTTTTTTACGTTAGTATCACGAGGAGAAATTTGAAGTGACAGGGCCCTAATTAGGCCCTAGCCTACAAACACCAAATGCAACGTAATTGCATTGGTGGAGCACACTCGTTTATTTTTAAAGGATATCCTAAATAACAATTTATTACAAATGTGTATTTGCCTATTTGCCATAATTTTACTTACAAGACTCATGTTCCTGAAAAAAATCCTATTTCTTTAGATAACATTAAGATATATCTAACAACCTGTTAAAATGAACTAGAATGCAGGAAAATACCTGTAATGTAGTTAACATTGCATAGAAAAGGTGGGCTGCGTTTGGGCATGAAACTCCAGGGCTGAAAAAGGAGCCCACTGTTGGCCCTGCACCTTACAGCCTAGAGATCTATACCATACTTATCTTGTACAGCATTATATACAGTATATAGCATTGTGCAAAAGATTAACAGATTCTCAAATTCATTCATTATTACAAGCCTTGCTGAGGCAAAATAATATATTTTTAAATTAGGCCTATCTGTGGTTGTTGTGATAATAATAATAATAATAATAATATAATTAAAGTCAGTCCCATTGGTCATTGTGATCACATCAGGGCATGTTACAGCACACAGTGCACACAACAAAGTTCAACCTGTGCATTTAACCCATCACACACGTCAGCATGTTGTTGTTGTTATTATTATTGCTATTATTATTAGGCTATTAGGCCTCGTAGTAGTAGTACCTAGTAGTATTCCACCTATTTTTTGTCTGCCCCCCCACACATGACAAGCTAACTGCCCACCCACACATGACATTCTGGTCACACCTCTGGGCGTGGCACTGTGGCAATACTGCAGGACCTCCCCACTGCGTCACTATAGCAACACCCCCATAGGGACACCATAGTACTTCCCCAGGACATCGCCACAGGGACAGCATAGTAATACCCCAGGACATCAATACCCACTGTGACACTGTGACAATACCCCAGGTCAATCAATCAATTCCCACTCATCACCATTACTGGCCACTCTGTCTAAAACTGTTAACTACCTATCAACTGCAGGGTTCCCACATTCCACGGACTGGAAGTGAGAGGGCAGAGCAACAGGCAGCTCACAGAACAATACTGCACTTCCATGGCTACGTGCGCAGCCCAACACTGAGGGCACGTACATTTGTCACTCAGGAAAAGAATCAAACGCTAAAAACAAATAGGTAAATAAAGTAAAGGTACTTGGTAGCAGAGGTGCAGTAGAAAAGCACCTCTCCCCCCCCCCCATGTTTGGGGGTTGGTAAAGAATGTCCCCTTACACCTGAGGTGACACCTATCCTCTACCAGCGTCCCTCTCACTACTGACTCTCTGCTCAATCATTACACCACTGCCTATCTTTCTCACACTGATACACACTACAGCACACTACATGTAAAGACAGAGAGATGGAGGAAAAATGGGGGGGGAGCAGCTCACAAGCCTATCAGAAATAAATATGCGATGTAACTCAAATGATTCTGAAGTCTACGTAACTTTGGAGAGGAAATTACAAGTGCTTTAGACCTCACCTAATGCTGTCTCCCTTGGATTTTATGACAGACGGGGAAATTTGGCAAAAGCTAATATCTTGTTATGACAGTTGTTAGGGGGAAAAGGATGCTGATTGCCTAGTTACCACAACATTTACAATAGTTTGTCTTTCAAGTTACAGTGCAACTTATGTGTAAGACTCGACACATTTCAGTTACACCCGAAACATTATTATTTATGGCTTTGTAAGCCATTTATGTTACAGGGCCCATGTGTCTAGAGATGAACCCATTAAAGGACCTCAGGAGAATAATTGAGGAAAGTCCCCAAGACATGTTCTCTCTCTGTGTCTCTATTTGTCTGTCTGTCTCTCTTTCTCTATCTTTATCTC
>CM059280.1:29498385-29505885 GCA_030347295.1 Setipinna tenuifilis
ATGGTCTTGAGACTTACACAAACTAATAAAACTGATCAGACCAACCCAACTATCTACCAGCCTCAGGACCTTGATACCATAGCTCAAACAATCCGGCCCAACCAAGTTATAAACACAGAAAAACAAAACATATTGGACTGAAACCACAAAAAATCAAAATCAATCCCAATGTTATCTGTCCCTAAACAGAAAGTACACTGTAGCAGACTACCTCTCCACAGTTACAAATACCAAACACAGAAAAACCCTTACCAGATATAGACTTAGTAATCATAGTCTGGCTATAGAAAAAGGCAGACATAGACAGACCTGGTTACCTAGAGAAGAAAAGCTGTGCACAAAATGTAACCAAGACACCATAGAAACAGAACCCCACTTTTTAAGCGAATGCAGGCGATGGAAAGAAATATGTCACCAATTCTTTCCCAAATTCACAAATATACATCCTGAATTTCCAAACCTAGAAGACAAAAAGTTAACAAGAATACTACTCGGTGAGGAACAAGACAGTGCAAGAGTGCTGGCAGTTACGTAGATGCCTGCCATATAGAGAGAGAGTCACCTCATGAGTAAAGACATATACTGTATATTTTCACACACACACTCCTGCATACACATGCATCCCATCCACACATGCACATACATGCACAAACATGCACACACACACCACACACACACACACACACACACACACACACACACCTGCATACACATGAATCCCATCCACAGATGCACACATGCACCCACACATACACACCTTACACACACTCCTCACATGCATGCACACACACAGATGCACACACACACACACACACAAACACACACACACAGACACAAGCAGCATTCTATCATTACTGTTCTGTACATGTTTACCGTGTTGTGCACACACTACTTATACTTTGTACAAGTAGAAATGCTTTGGCAATGCAATGTGTATTTTGTCATGCCAATAAAGCTCTATTGAATTGAATTGAATTGAATTGAGAGAGAGAGTGTGTGTGTGTCAGAGAGAGAAATACACAAAAACAGAGAGACGTGGAAAGGTAGTACGTGTGTGTGTGTGTGTGTGTGTGTGTGTGTGTGTGTGTGTGTGTGTGTGTGTGTGTGTGTAAGATAGCATGTGCTTGTGCGTGTGTGCGTGTGTCAGATAGTTTGTGTAAGAGAGAAAAAGACAGAGACAGAGAGAGGTAGAGAGATAGCACACACACACTACGAAGAAGGAAACACACACTTTGAGAGGCAATTAATTGGAGGAGTTGAGTTTCATTTGCAGAGATTTACAACTGCAGCCAATGAATGCCTGTGACCACACAAGCCACCACACACTCAGACACAGACACAGACACAGACACAGACACACACAGACACACAGACACACACACACACACACACACACACACACACACACACACACACATACACACAGAGGAACACACACAAGGGAACATAGACTTTCGAGAACATAGACCTTTACACACACTCCAGAACACAATGACAACATTTCTTAGTGATTTTCCTGGGGCCACATTGATAAAATAGAAGGTCTTTGTGTGTCTTTTTGTTGTGTTTATTAGCCTTAAGTGTGTTTTGTGTATCAAAATCTCTCATTGTCATTTGGCCTAATTGGTATGAAATAGCTTCCTGCTTCGAAGAATATTTAGGAAGTTCTCAGAGGGTGGGAACCCCTCTGGATTAGAGGAGAAAGGAAAAGCCTTCTCTTCCTCCCTTTCTCTCCACCCTCCTCCTCTCCACTCTCTTTCTCTCTTCCTCCCTCCCTGTTCTCATCCTCCTCTCTGCTCTCCTCATCTCTCCTCTCTTCTCTTATCTCTTCCTCTCTGCTGTCTTCCTCTTCACTTCCTTCCTCTCTCTCCTCTCTAATCCTCTTCTCTGGCCTGCTGTCCTCTCCCTTCCTCCACTCTCTTCTCTTCTCCTCTCTGCTTTTCTCCTAGGCTAGCTGTGCTAAGAAAGAGTCAGGGAGATGGAGTGAGGGAGAAAGGGACAGAGAGAAAGAGAGAGGGAGAGGGAGAGAGGGAGAGGGACAGAGAGAATGAGGGAGAGAGTGGGAGGACGAGAGAAGTATGTTGACAGGGAGAGTGAAGCAGAGAGAGATGGAGAGGGAGAGAGGGATGGGAAGAGAGATTCACCTTTATTACCTCCGTCAAGGAGGTTATGTTTTCGACCGCGTTGGTTTGTCTGTTTGTTTGTTTGTTTGTGAACAGCATAACTCGAAAAGTTATGGATGGATTTTCAGGATAGATCAGAAGTGGGCTAACTTAGAACTGATTTGTTTTTGGTGGTGATCCAGATAACCATCTGGATTCAGGATTTTTTTATTCAGTGAAGTTACCAGTGTAGCATGGAATCTACAGAGATTTTTATTTTGAAAGGAGGGAATATAGGTTGGTACGGAAATGTGTGTGTGTAAACCAAAATTCACAAGTACTTCTCTCAGTTACAGTTTTTACCAATCATTTTCATAGTTGTTGCAATGCAATGTCCACTTTTGAGCACATCAGTTAACATTTGCTGCAAAATGCACACACTGTCGGTCAGTAAGACTACAATGGCGGCCAATGTACAATAAGCTAAAAAACGCAAACAACTTGAAACAAATCACTCAAAATCTAGCCTTTGTCCTACAGTATGGCACATGTTACTGATAGGTAATGTAAATACATACTTTATCAAACATGAATAAAGAGTATAGGCTATAGGCTACATATACAGTTTGCAAATGAATTAATTTTCTGACCTGGGTAAAGTACCGTATGTACAGTATCAGAAAATGTTGATCCTAATCACAAGGTGTTTTTCAGTGTTTTTCCTATATTTTGTAATTTTTCTGAATTCTATAACTGCAGTACACATTTCAGAACTGAAGATAAATGGTGTCAATCAAATATGAACAATCATGCAAGCAGATCACTCCAGAAACACTCCAGGATGAACTGTAACATGTGTTACCTTCACCCTGTGCTTACATATAACCAAATTGCGTTCCACTCCAGAAACTTCAACGCCCATTACCTACATCACTTAGAGTTCCTTACAGTTACAGTACTGTATGTCCTACTGCAAAAGAAAATACATTTAATATGTGTTGTAAATGTATGCAAATATTAGCCTGGGCCTGCTGTTATACTACATTGAATTCAAGTGAGTCCGGCCAACCTGCATACTCTCGGCTGTTCCTTTGCCTGAAAAAATCAGGCACCAATGAAAAACAAAAGCTATGCATTCATCATCAGAAGCAGTGGACTGATTGGTTGTAGCTCTGTCCAGTAGTACACAGAGGACCTTCCTGTCCATGGGAAGTTTGCTAGACCAAGCTTTATCTACGAGCTTGGTGCGACAGCCAGGCTATGTAAATATAGTCGTCCATATAAGTTGTTTGTGGCCCTGCCTACTGTAATGCTGATCAATGGTGCTGTTGCATTTTGGATAAACCATGCCTACAGTACAGTACACAGCAACTCCAGTACTAATTTTCTATAGGCTATAATAATGTTTTGCCCATAAACATGCAAATGTAACCTCTTTGTTTACCTGTTACGTAACAAGCTATAAAATAAAAAAATATTATAAAGAAACAAACACGTAAGTGTAAAACTGCTAATTATCAATAATTATTTGGCTAAAAGATGTCTCAAGTACATGACAGTTTTTTACGATTGCTTAAGCTCTAAGTATCATCTCTGGCCAATTTGGTGTCAGCCTAGGCTTTTCAAGGTAGTCAACCAATGTCATTCCAATGTGATCAATTTAGTCCTTGTCTTCTGTCTGCTCTCCTCCCATTGTACCTTGCAGTGACAGTATTTACCTCTTCTTCTTGTTACCCCTCACTCTCGCTCTAATCTTTACTGTCCCTCTTGTGTTCTGTGTGTGCATGATGGGGCTTGATGAAAGTTAGTGATCGGGAGGCTGCGTGTGAGTGTGGGGGATGTGAGAACTATGTCCTGTATGCTGTGTGTGGGGGGTGGGGGTGGGTGGGTTGGGGGATGGTAGTAGGGCTGCACTATGTGTGTGTCTGTGTCAAGTGTGCTGTGTGTGCTGTGGGGGGGGGTGTTTGCTTGTTGCATGCTGCATGTTGCTTGTTGCAAGCAAGTGTTTGCTTGTTGCATTGTTGTATATTGAAACGCATGCGTTCATTCGTGTTCACTGCAGTTAGAATGTTGTGTACTCTGTCCAAAAATGCAAGGATAAGTTCAGTGTTGTATGGACCCAGGTTAGCATGGCGGTGGAGGACTCCATGTACTGTTATAGCAGCGCATATTTTTTTACTTTTATGTAATCCAAAAATCAGTCAATATGCTGAAGTGTTTGCTTGTTGCATGGTTGCATATTGAAAACCATTTTTTCAAAGAACCATATTCACAGCAAACATAGTAAAACACAGTAAAGTGTTGTTGGAGACAAAAAGTTACTCTAAGTATCATCTCTGGCTAATTTGGTGGCAAGTGTCAACGTAGCTTTTTCAAGGTAGTCAACCAATGTCATTCCAATGTAACCAATTTACAGTAGTCCTTGTCTTTTCTGTCTGCTCTCCTCTCACCTTGCAGTGATAGTATTTACCTCTTCCTCTTGTTACATGTCATCTCACTCTAATCTTTACTGTCTCTCTTTCTCTTCCTCTTGCTACAACACTGCCTTACAATCATATTCAATCAAAGTAACGCCCCTGTTTTCTATTTTACAGTGTTTAAGTATGATTACTGTGTTTTGCATTTTATCCTTTAGTGTTTTGGCACATGACAATTGTGTTTAACCAGTTGTTTGCAAGGTTGTGGTCAATTCATAGCTAGTGTTTTGAAATGGAAAAAAGGTGACATTACAATAGCATCATGTGTGTATGATATGCATATAAGTGTGTCTACTGTTTTGCAAATCACTGTGTGTAGTGTTTTGCAAAAAGTGTGAAGTTGAAAATGTGCTTAGAGTGGTGCCTACCTGAGCCAATGTTTTGTTATTTGAGTATTGGGTTTCATTAATTGTGGAAAACTTTAGTTTTTAATGTGTAAGCAAACATAAAAAACTGTATTTCTTTTTTGTGTGATTTCTTTTAGGTTTTGACCCTAAGGTTTACTGTTTTGATAAGAGTATCCAAATGTCTCCAAAATAAGCTGTAATTGTACATAATTTTGTTGATCATTAACATTAACTGAGAGAAGTATTACAGTTTTTTACGATAGCTTAAGCTCAATTTTAAAAACCATTTTTTCAAAACACTACACACAGTTAAGGCAACCATACACTCAGTTAACAGAACACCCCTGCCCTGTAGCAAAATGCTATTCTGTTTACAAAACTATACACTTTTTTATACAAATGTGATTTTGTTGCCAAATCATACACACATGATTCATATGATCTAGTTGTGTTCCAGTAAGTTACACACTGTGGTAATCAATCCTAAACACTTTGTAACATTCTGACTTTTCTAATGACATGATCTGGGTTTCATTATTTCAGACATATTGATAAATGACATGAATGCATTCATGAAACACAACATATGACTAATGCTGTTCACCAAATATATTTCAATATATTTCTTTTACTTTTATATAATGCAAAATCAGTCAATATGCTGAAGTGTTTGTTTGTTGCATGGTTGCATATTGAAAACAATTTCTCCAAAGAACCATATTCACAGCAAACATAGTAAAACACAGTGAAGTGATGTTGGAGACAAAAAGTTACTTTACCCAGGTACAAAAAATAATTCATTTGTAAACGGTATAGGTATACCCTATACTCTTTATTGATCTTTTACCAAAGGTGCATGAATACATACAAAATAATGTCACTTACATCGTTTGATAAAGTGTGTATTTACATTACATATTAGTATCATGTACCATACTGTAGGACAAAGGCTAGATTTTAAGTGATTTGTTTCAAGTTGTTTGCGTTTTTAGTTTATTGTACATTGACCGCCATTGTAGTCTTACTGACCGACATTGTGTGTTATAGTTATGGTACTGTAGCGCATTTTGCAGGAAATGTTAACTGATGTGCTCAAACGCATGTTGGTACAGCACACTGTGTTACAGTTTTTTATGTTTGCTTACACGCTAAAATCTAAAGTTTTCCACAATTAATGAAACCCAATACTCAAATACCAAAACATCGGCTCAGGTAGGCACCACTCTAAGCACATTTTCAGCTTCACACTTTTTGCAAAACACTAAACACAGCAATTTGCAAAACATTACACACATTTACATGCATTACACACATGATGCTTTTGTAATGTCACCTTTTTTCCATTTCAAAACACTAGCTACCAAATGACCACACACTTGCAACCAACTGGTTAAACACAATTGTCATGTGCCAAAACACTAAGGGATAAAATGCAAAACACAGTAATCATACTTAAACACTGTAAAATAGAAAACAGGGGCGTAACTTTGACAGTGTTGTAGCAAGAGGAAAAGAAAGAGGGACAGTAAAGATTAGAGTGAGATGACATGTAACAAGAGGAAGAGGTAAATACTATCATTGCAACGTACAAAGGGAGGAGAGCAGACAGAAAAGACAAGGACTAAATTGATTACATTGGAATGACATTGGTTGACTACCTTGAAAACGCTATGTTGAGACTTGCCACCAAATTAACCAGACATGATAGTTACAGTAACTTTTTGTCTCCAACAACACTGTGTTTTACTATGTTTGCTGTGAATATGGTTCTTTGAAAAAATGGTTTTCAATATGCAACCATGCAACAAGCAAACACTTCAGCATATTGACTGATTTTTGGATTACATAAAAGTAAAAAAATATGCGCTGCTATAACAGTACATGGAGTCCTCCACCGCCATGCTAACCTGGGTCCATACAACACTGAACTTATCCTTGCATTTTTGGACAGAGTACACAACATTCTAACTGCAGTGAACACGAATGAACGCATGCGTTACATTGTTGTGTGGGACAATGTGTCCTTTCATAGATCTCCTTTGGTATGAAATTGGTTTCTACAACATCCACAGTTTACAGTCCTTTTTCTTCCACCATACTCTCCTTTTCTAAATCCAATCGAAGAGTATTTCTCAGCATGGCGGTGGAAGGTTTACGATCTCGATGAAATTCTGTGGCCAGATGCAGCAAGGAAAAGGGATGCCTATTTTTTTCTTCAACATGGTTAAAGATACTGTTGTGTATTGTTTTGTTCAGTATATACTTTGTTGTCAAACTGCAACTATTGGCTGAGTTGAGTCTAGTTACAGGATAAAAAAATAAACATTTTCATTGGTTTGCAGAATTGCTGTCATGTAGTGTTGAATTTGTGAATTGGTGTCATTTGGTGAATTTACTATATTTTACTTTGTCTGTGTAATTTACAAGAAAGAGCAAATGTTACAAGTATTTTGCATTAATTACCACTGTGTCTAACTTATTCCAATATAAACATACAATGTGACTCATGTGTGTGCAATTTGGTGCCAGAATTGCATTTTTATAAATATGTGTACACTTTTGACAAAAGAATAG
>CM059280.1:29515885-29523385 GCA_030347295.1 Setipinna tenuifilis
AAAGCTCCTCCCGTCCGCGGGTAAATCCGCCATCGTAATAGCAACAGCCTATGGACAATGCGCCCGCTGGCTCTTAAAGGGAATGAGAGTATAAATCATTAATCATTGGTTAATTGTATGTTACGCCCAAAACACACCCATGACTAATGAAGTAACTTAACCCAACCCTTTTGAACCATGCGCCTGGCGCAATGTTCGCTTTTTCCGCCGTGAAAATACCAAATTGTGTCGGGAACGCCCCTAAAGCAACTTGCGCGACAGACTTTAGACAATGCGCGTATGATCGTGAAAATAGAGCCCATAGTGTTGTGAGAACATTGTGATAGTGTTGTAAGAGTGTTGTGAAAGTGTTATGAGACTGTTTTGAGTGTTTGAGAGTTTTGAGAGTGTTGTGAGGGTGTCGAGAGACTGTTGACAGGGTGTTGTGAGGGTGTTGTGAGAGTGTTATTTCTGGGTTTGCTTCATGCCCCATCCTAAGCCGTGTCTCTTGTTTGACTCATGCCACTTAGCACAAACAGGCACTTAGATGCACACACACACACACACACACACACACACACAGCGTATGAATGTGGATCTTTGTGGGCCGTGTCTGGGCTCAGAAGAGCAGGTTTGATATTCTCCAGATAACATTAAGCTCATATTTAGCCGTGGGCCCAGCTAAGCCTTCACGCTCACAGGTGTTAGGGGTGTTAGGGTGACTGTGGCGTCTGGCCTTCCAGTGGGACTCTGTAAGCCCTTCACCCACGCCGGGCTTAGGAAGTTTCAGGCTGGCTAGGGAGATCTGGGCTTAGGGGTTCTCAGGCTGGCTTTTGGAGGGCTTCCGCACGCTCCACACCACGGCTCCACCAACAGGAAGCTGCTAAGCTTCAAGGAAGAGAGAGAGAGAGAGAGAGAGAGAGAGAGAAGCAGGGAGACTACATGAGAGAGAAAGAGAGAGAGAGAGAGAAGGGGAGAGAGAGGGAGAAGGAGGGAGAGAAAGAGGGAAGAAAGGAGAAAGAGAGAGAGATGGAGGGTAGAGTGTGGCTCAGGCCATTTTTTTCTGTCCGAGACCGGCCCGCATCCGACAGATTAGTTCCCGAATCCGACCCGAGCCCGGTATGAATTAAAATATTTGTGTCCGAGCCCAACCGAAGCCCGAGACAATTCAAATCACACTATTTTCTTAGGCCTGTTAATAACACACATATGATTTTGTTCGTGTGGAAAGTTTATGTGGTTTAATCTACCAGCTAAACAGCATTCTGAACTTCAACACAGCGCATCAGCGCATAGGAAGTGCACGAGCCCATCAGCGCACGCAAGGAGCAAGTGCACGTTCGCACAAGAGGCGATAAACATAAACACACTGTACATGCCCAGCAGGTTCACCATCGGCCTGAACAACCAGTTTGAAATGTTGCCAGACAGAGGATTTCCCTCTGTCATGTTCAATGGCTTTCATTTCTCCAGCAGCTAATTTCTTTTTTTATTTCCTCCATCGCGCTTCCATCAACTGCACTGATACCACATGTTTCGTTAGTGGCCTGCGGTAGACAAATCTCACGAGCGAATAGCCTTAACATTTTCACTTTAGGTCTATTCAATTACTTATTACTTTTTTATCACAAAACTAATGTTTGCATAAAGTGAAACATGCCCTTTGGCTGTTTATAATTTTCACAATGTCTGGTTTGCACTGATATGTTCCGAGTCCGACCCGAGCCCGCACAGATATTATAAATATTTGTCCGAGTCCGACCGAGCCCGTCAGGTTCCGTCTGGGCCCGTCGGGCTTCGATCGGGTTGCCATGCTCTAATGGAGGGAGAGAGAGAGAGGAAGCCTCTAAACTAAGAAAGTCAGACAGAGGGAGGCTACTGTAAGCTGTTTTCATGGCAATAACTGTCCAGAGCCTAATGCAGTCAGGAACCCCCCCAACCCCCGCCCTCAATCCCCCGCCACAACATCACATAATTACCATGGCAAGCTCACCGTGCCCTCATGACCTCACACCTCTGACAACATAAGAAAGGAAGAAAGAAAGAAAGAGAGAGAGAGAGAGATGAAAGAGGTCTACAAGAAGAAATAGTAACAAGACTTTGGTTTCTAATCAGACTAAAAACGCCCTATAAGGTCAAACAAAGACATACGCAGAGACTGAAAGGCCCAGAAGGTGAAGGGATGGAGAGTCAGACAGAGAAAAGGGGATGGAGAGAGAGAAAGAGATATGAAGACAGAGACAGAGAGAGACAGAGAGAGAGTTGGGGAGTTGAACAGGCAGTGGGATAAAGAAAAGGTAGAGGGAGAGAGGGAGAGAATAAGAGATGGAGAGATAAAAGAGATATATAGACAGCTGGGTAGAGTGATCGCAGATAAAGGAGAGGAGCAGAGGAGGAGCTGCAGAGTGGAGGAGAGCAAAAAAGAGAGTTTTGGAAGTAAAAAAAACAAAGTTCAAAGGTCAAGCAAGAAAATAAAATAAACAGGAGAACTGAGAGAAGGAAAAGGAAAAGCAGACAAATGGGTTTGTGGAAAGAGAGAAAGAAAAGAGAGGAAGAGGGGGAGAAAGAGAGAGAGGGGAGAAAGAGAGAAAATGGGAGGGAAGAGAGGTAGGGAGGGAGAAATAGAGACAGAGAGACCTCACTGGGTCTGACCCTGTGAACATGTGCAAGTGCTTCAGTCCATTACAAACCAATTACAGTCCTCCCCCGTTGCTATGGGATACCTCTGATAAACACCATGGTCTGTAACAGCCCCAAACTATTCCCAAAATTACAGCCACCCTCCATCAACACCCAGCATTAGGCCTAGGCACACACACAAACACATACACACCCGCACACACACACACACACACCTACACACAGGCACGCCCACACACACACACACACATACACACATACACACACATACATACAGTACACACACACACACACACACACACAACACACACACACACAAACACATGCATACGCACATGCGCACACACTCACACACACCGCGCCCACACACACACACAATTTTCTCTTTCTAATCCTGTCATTTAATCTTTCCTCATTTCTCCACTCCTCTCTTCTCCTTTGTCTCTCTCTTCCTCTCTCTCTCTCTTTCTCCCTCTCTCTTCCATACAGTGCTGGGAGAACCCCAGTCTTCTCTCCGTCCAGCCCACTCCTGGTGGTTTCTGGAAGTTGCAAGGGTCCTCTGCGCTCTCTCTGGCCAGATAAGGCTCACTGGGCCTAGGCTAAGGGGCTCCTGTCTGTCCCCTGTCTAGAGCTAATCCCTTAATGGATCTTCAGCTCCATATGTTCACCCACACACACACACACACACACACACACACACACACTAACACAGATTACTTCAGACAGACTCTTCTCGCTTTCAGACTCACTGGCAGCCAGTCTGACTGTCTTCAGCATACTTCTGCCTTCATATATTTTCATACAGAGAAAAGGAGAGAGCAGCATGATGAGGAGATATAGACACAGCACTGTGTGTGTGTGTGTGTGTGTGTGTGTGTGTGTGTGTGTGTGTGTGTGTGTGTGTGTGTGTGTTACAACAGAGAAAGTCAGAGACAGCAATACACATCCCACACTATCACACAATCTCTCATTCACATCATCCCACTTACACTCTATGTGTGCACTCTTGTGTGTGACTATTTTTATTATCTGTGTTTCGACACCGCAGATCCACTTACAGTTTTTTATGTTTGCTTACACGCTAAAATCTAAAGTTTTCCACAATTAATGAAACCCAATACTCAAATACCAAAACATCGGCTCAGGTAGGCACCACTCTAAGCACATTTTCAGCTTCACACATTTTGCAAAACACTACACACAGCGATTTGCAAAACATTACACACATTTAAATGCCATACACACATGATGCTTTTGTAATGTCACCTTTTTTCCATTTCAAAACACTAGCTACCAAATGACCACACACTTGCAACCAACTGGTTAAACACAATTGTCATGTGCCAAAACACTAAGGGAAAAAATGCAAAACACAGTAATCATACTTAAACACTGTAAAATAGAAAGCAGGGGCATAACTTTGACTTGAATATGAATGTAAGGCTTAGTAAATAAAGTAAAGTAAAGATTAGAGTGAAGAGGTAAATACTATCACTGCAAGGTACAATGGGAGGAGAGCAGACAGAAAAGACAAGGACTAAATTGATCACATTGGAATGACATTGGTTGACTACCTTGAAAACGCTATGTTGAGACTTGCCACCAAATTAGCCAGACATGATACTTAGAGTAACTTTTTGTCTCCAACAACACTGTGTTTTACTATGTTTGCTGTGAATATGGTTCTTTGAAAAAATGGTTTTCAACATGCAACCATGCAACAAGCAAACACTTCAGCATATTGACTGATTTTGGATTACATAAAAGTAAAAAAATATCTATTGAAATATATTTAGTGAACAGCATTTGTCATGTGTGTAGTGGTCTCGGTATATATTTTTAACTTTACCACAGTTTTAGGGGAGGAAAAAAAAAGTTACCCCACCAGGGTTTGAACCCAGGTCTCCAGGGTACCAAACATGCACTTTGACCACAACACCAAAGAGACAGACAGTGTGTTACAGTACTCAGAGCACACCCAAAACCCTAATGATGGTCACTCCTGAACTTATCCTTGCATATTTGGACAGAGTACACAACATTGTAACTGCAGTGAACACGAATGAACGCATGCGTTACATTGTTGTGTGGGACAATGTGTCCTTTCATAGATCTCCTTTGGTACGAAATTGGTTTCTACAGCATCCACAGTTTACAGTCCTTTTTCTTCCACCATACTCATCTTTTCTAAATCCAATAGAAGAGTATTTCTCAGCATGGCGGTGGAAGTTTTACGATCTCGATGAAATTCTGTGGCCAGATGCAGCAAGGAGAAGGGATGCCTATTTTTTTCTTCAACATGGTTAAAGATACTGTTGTGTATTGTTTTGTTCAGTATATACTTTGCTGTCAAACTGCAACTATTGTCTGAGTTGAGTCTAGTTACAGGATAAAAAAATAAACATTTTCATTGGTCTGCAGAATTGCTGTCACGTAGTGTCGAATTTGTGAATTGGTGTCATCGGGTGAATTTACTATATTTTACTTTGTCTGTGTAATTTACAAGAGAGCAAATGTTACAATTATTTTGCATTTATTACCACTGTGTCTAACTTATTCCAATACAATCATATGATGTGACTCATGTGTGTGCAATTTGGTGCCAGAATTGCATTTTTATAAATATGTGTACACTTTTGACAAAAGAATAGCATTTTGCAATAGAGCTGGGGTGTTCTGTTAATTGGGTATATGGTTGCATTAACTGTGTGTAGTGTTTTGTCAACATGGGCCCAGTTTTTAAAATTGAGTTTAAGCAACTGTAAAAAACTGTAAAAGGTCTGGGAGGCAGCGTCTAGGGTGATAAAATGGGGTTTGGGGTTCATTTGTTCCAATCTGACTTCACTATAACAAAATAAATCACTCGTCTGAGCTATGAGATATGCATTCTGTGTATGTTCATTCTTACTCTGTGAGACAACAAATCCTACACACACACACAGACACACACACACACACACACACACACACACGCACTCACACAAAGGGGAAAAAAGAAACAGAGAGAGAACAAGAAACAGAGACAGAGAGAGACAGAGAGAGAGAGCTACTTATGTTTCTTTGCACTCTCACCTCTGACATTCTCTTAAATGTTTTTTTTTTCGAATTTGAATACCTCTCTCTCTGTTACTTTCTCTCTGTCAGTCTTTCTCTCTTCTTCTCTCCATTCACATGCTACAGGAGAGCACAGTCGTAATCTGCAGTCTGAGTAACATAAAGTGCTGCCTACATGCTATTGCCCCACTAAGATGCCAAGAATAATAACAATAACAACAACAGAAACAACAAAAACAACTTTCCACATTCATTTTATTTAGCACTTCCATTAAGTGCCGTTTGGAGTTTGTTAAGCAATTACACTTGCCCAAAGCCCTGTTATTACACTTAACCATCACATTCATAAATTTGCAGCAATTTAGAGCAAACATTAGCGTAACTACTGCTATCCATGAGATTGGCCGTGAGTCAGACTTCTGTCTGGGTCCCAGTAACCCCCATCCAAACCCAAGGCTTGAAGGGCCTCTGAGATCCATGAAGCTAAAAAAAAAAACCCTCCAGCCTCTATCGTGCGTTCTTTACCTTTATTTGGGACATTAAATTGCAAGCACATGTTATCTTGCTATTTTAATACACACCGCATCCACATAAATCTGTTGCCCTGTAAAATATACTGTAGGGACCTGCCAAAACTTTCCACACTGTGCAGAGCTGTTCTGTGCTGGGCTGTGTTACTGGGAAATGCAGCGAGTTTTACTGAGAAACAAACACAGTGTTAAAATACACCCCGACTGTCACAGACATACACTCAGTGTTGGTATGATACACACCGACTGTCACAGACATACACAAAGAGTGCTACTTTCCCTCTACCAAACTGGCAGTTGAGCTCCCCTAGAAACCACGGGGAACATTAGTGGAGCTCTCCGCAGCGCCCTGATGGATTTCTCTGACGCTACTGGACTATAACAAAGCTTGCCATGTCAATCTCTGTCCTGTGTTTCTTTGCCAAATTGTTGAAGCACTTTGAGCTACATTCCTTGAATGAAATGTGCTATATCAATGAATATTATTATTATTATTATTATTATTATTATTATTATTACTCAGATAGTGTGTTACTGAGATACTCAGTAATGAGTGTCACTAAAGACAAAAGCAATAGTTGCCCACTCACTCGTTTCTTCACACCATCAGAAAACAGCTCCACAAAACCAAGGTTTTTTTCTCACAAACACGACCTCTCTCTTTCTCTGTCACTCTACCTCTCCTTCTCTCTTCCTCTACCTCTCCATCTCTCTCTCTGTCTCTCTCTCTCCTCCTCTCTTTCCCTCTCTCTCTCCCTCTCCCTCTCTCTCTCTCTTCCCCTCTCTCTCTCTTTTTTATTCCTCTTTTCTCTCACCTTTGTGAACCACTGACCTCATAATGAGTGTCAGACCTCCCTCTTTACATCCCTCTCTCCCTCTAATCTTCCCCTCCATCTCTCCTTCCTATCCTCCTTCTCTTCCTCTACTTCTCCGTCCCTCTCTTTCTTCCTTCTCTTGCTCTCGTGTGTCCTTTCTTCGTTTAGTCCTGCCTCAGCTCAACTCAGACTTGCTGCTCTTCACTAACATCTTCAGAGCCTCGCTGCCAATGCCAAACACAAACACTTTCTATTTATCCATTCTGTCAGAAAATTCATACAAATCACCCCCCCCCCACACACACACACACACACACACACACACAACATATACAGCCTTCTATTTCTCTCAGTGTGTGTGGGTTTGTGTATACAGTACCCAACAAAAGTCTTGTCACTTATCCAGTTTGTAGAAACAAAAGCTTATAACCTTACTTTTAATTAATCCATTGGTTTTAGAAATGTCTCATATGAAAGCTAAA